>JAJVHD010000043.1:600000-883547 GCA_022207745.1 Brachionus rubens | reverse complement strand
TCGTCGACTACAACTACTGATGGTGAATCAACAAGTTCAACAGCATCACAAGAAACTAGTACTACTTCTTTGACTCAACAATCTGAATCTACAACTCAAAGCAGTACAACAGATGAATTAACAACAACTAGTAGTGAATCGTCGTCGACTACAACTACTGATGGTGAATCAACAAGTTCAACAGCATCACAAGAAACTAGTACTACTTCTTTGACTCAACAATCTGAATCTACAACTCAAAGCAGTACAACAGATGAATTAACAACAACTAGTAGTGAATCGTCGTCGACTACAACTACTGATGGTGAATCAACAAGTTCAACAGCATCACAAGAAACTAGTACTACTTCTTTGACTCAACAATCTGAATCTACAACTCAAAGCAGTACAACAGATGAATTAACAACAACTAGTAGTGAATCGTCGTCGACTACAACTACTGATGGTGAATCAACAAGTTCAACAGCATCACAAGAAACTAGTACTACTTCTTTGACTCAACAATCTGAATCTACAACTCAAAGCAGTACAACAGATGAATTAACAACAACTAGTAGTGAATCGTCGTCGACTACAACTACTGATGGTGAATCAACAAGTTCAACAGCATCACAAGAAACTAGTACTACTTCTTTGACTCAACAATCTGAATCTACAACTCAAAGCAGTACAACAGATGAATTAACAACAACTAGTAGTGAATCGTCGTCGACTACAACTACTGATGGTGAATCAACAAGTTCAACAGCATCACAAGAAACTAGTACTACTTCTTTGACTCAACAATCTGAATCTACAACTCAAAGCAGTACAACAGATGAATTAACAACAACTAGTAGTGAATCGTCGTCGACTACAACTACTGATGGTGAATCAACAAGTTCAACAGCATCACAAGAAACTAGTACTACTTCTTTGACTCAACAATCTGAATCTACAACTCAAAGCAGTACAACAGATGAATTAACAACAACTAGTAGTGAATCGTCGTCGACTACAACTACTGATGGTGAATCAACAAGTTCAACAGCATCACAAGAAACTAGTACTACTTCTTTGACTCAACAATCTGAATCTACAACTCAAAGCAGTACAACAGATGAAATAACAACAACTAGTAGTGAATCGTCGTCGACTACAACTACTGATGGTGAATCAACAAGTTCAACAGCATCACAAGAAACTAGTACTACTTCTTTGACTCAACAATCTGAATCTACAACTCAAAGCAGTACAACAGATGAATTAACAACAACTAGTAGTGAATCGTCGTCGACTACAAACACTGATGGTGAATCAACAAGTTCAACAGCATCACAAGAAACTAGTACTACTTCTTTGACTCAACAATCTGAATCTACAACTCAAAGCAGTACAACAGATGAATTAACAACAACTAGTAGTGAATCGTCGTCGACTACAACTACTGATGGTGAATCAACAAGTTCAACAGCATCACAAGAAACTAGTACTACTTCTTTGACTCAAAAATCGACATCTACAACACAAATCAGGACACCAGATGAATTAATAAAAACTAGTAGTGAATCGTCGTCGACTACAACTACTGATGGTGAATCAACAAGTTCAACAGCATCACAAGAAACTAGTACTACTTCTTTGACTCAACAATCTGAATCTACAACTCAAAGCAGTACAACAGATGAATTAACAACAAACTAGTAGTGAATCGTCGTCGACTACAACTACTGATGGGGAATCAACACGTTTAGGAACAGCATCACAAGAAACTAGTACTACTTCTTTGACTCAACAATCTGAATCTACAACTCAAAGCAGTACAACAGATGAATTAACAACAACTAGTAGTGAATCGTCGTCGACTACAACTACTGATGGTGAATCAACAAGTTCAACAGCATCACAAGAAACTAGTACTACTTCTTTGACTCAACAATCTGAATCTACAACTCAAAGCAGTACAACAGATGAATTAACAACAACTAGTAGTGAATCGTCGTCGACTACAACTACTGATGGTGAATCAACAAGTTCAACAGCATCACAAGAAACTAGTACTACTTATTTGACTCAACAATCTGAATCTACAACTCAAAGCAGTACAACAGATGAATTAACAACAACTAGTAGTGAATCGTCGTCGACTACAACTACTGATGGTGAATCAACAAGTTCAACAGCATCACAAGAAACTAGTACTACTTCTTTGACTCAACAATCTGAATCTACAACTCAAAGCAGTACAACAGATGAATTAAAAACAACTAGTAGTGAATCGTCGTCGACTACAACTACTGATGGTGAATCAACAAGTACAACAGCATCACAAAAAACAAGTACTACTTCTTTGACTCAACAATCTGAATCTACAACTCAAAGCAGTACAACAGATGAATTAACAACAACTAGTAGTGAATCGTCGTCGACTACAACTACTGATGGTGAATCAACAAGTTCAACAGCATCACAAGAAACTAGTACTACTTCTTTGACTCAACAATCTGAATCTACAACTCAAAGCAGTACAACAGATGAATTAACAACAACTAGTAGTGAATCGTCGTCGACTACAACTACTGATGGTGAATCAACAAGTTCAACAGCATCACAAGAAACTAGTACTACTTCTTTGACTAATCAATCTGAATCTACAACTCAAAGCAGTACAACAGATGAATTAACAACAACTAGTAGTGAATCGTCGTCGACTACAACTACTGATGGTGAATCAACAAGTTCAACAGCATCACAAGAAACTAGTACTACTTCTTTGACTCAACAATCTGAATCTACAACAAAAAGCAGTACAACAGATGAATTAACAACAACTAGTAGTGAATCGTCGTCGACTACAACTACTGATGGTGAATCAACAAGTTCAACAGCATCACAAGAAACTAGTACTACTTCTTTGACTCAACAATCTGAATCTACAACTCAAAGCAGTACAACAGATGAATTAACAACAACTAGTAGTGAATCGTCGTCGACTACAACTACTGATGGTGAATCAACAAGTTCAACAGCATCACAGAAAACTAGTACTACTTCTTTGACTCAACAATCTGAATCTACAACTCAAAGCAGTACAACAGATGAATTAACAACAACTAGTAGTGAATCGTCGTCGACTACAACTACTGATGTTAAATCAACAAGTTCAACAGCATCACAAGAAACTAGTACTACTTCTTTGACTCAACAATCTGAATCTACAACTCAAAGCAGTACAACAGATGAATTAACAACAACTAGTAGTGAATCGTCGTCGACTACAACTACTGATGGTGAATCAACAAGTTCAACAGCATCACAAGAAACTAGTACTACTTCTTTGACTCAACAATCTGAATCTACAACTCAAAGCAGTACAACAGATGAATTAACAACAACTAGTAGTGAATCGTCGTCGACTACAACTACTGATGGTGAATCAACAAGTTCAACAGCATCACAAGAAACTAGTACTACTTCTTTGACTCAACAATCTGAATCTACAACTCAAAGCAGTACAACAGATGAATTAACAACAACTAGTAGTGAATCGTCGTCGACTACAACTACTGATGGTGAATCAAACAGTTCAACAGCATCACAAGAAACTAGTACTACTTCTTTGACTCAACAATCTGAATCTACAACTCAAAGCAGTACAACAGATGAATTAAACAACAACTAGTAGTGAATCGTCGTCGACTACAACTACTGATGGTGAATCAACAAGTTCAACAGCATCACAAGAAACTAGTACTACTTCTTTGACTCAACAATCTGAATCTACAACTCAAAGCAGTACAACAGATGAATTAACAACAACTAGTAGTGAATCGTCGTCGACTACAACTACTGATGGTGAATCAACAAGTTCAACAGCATCACAAGAAACTAGTACTACTTCTTTGACTCAACAATCTGAATCTACAACTCAAAGCAGTACAACAGATGAATTAACAACAACTAGTAGTGAATCGTCGTCGACTACAACTACTGATGGTGAATCAACAAGTTCAACAGCATCACAAGAAACTAGTACTACTTCTTTGACTCAACAATCTGAATCTACAACTCAAAGCAGTACAACAGATGAATTAACAACAACTAGTAGTGAATCGTCGTCGACTACAACTACTGATGGTGAATCAACAAGTTCAACAGCATCACAAGAAACTAGTACTACTTCTTTGACTCAACAATCTGAATCTACAACTCAAAGCAGTACAACAGATGAATTAACAACAACTAGTAGTGAATCGTCGTCGACTACAACTACTGATGGTGAATCAACAAGTTCAACAGCATCACAAGAAACTAGTACTACTTCTTTGACTCAACAATCTGAATCTACAACTCAAAGCAGTACAACAGATGAATTAACAACAACTAGTAGTGAATCGTCGTCGACTACAACTACTGATGGTGAATCAACAAGAGTGAAGAGCATCACAAGAAACTAGTACTACTTCTTTGACTCAACAATCTGAATCTACAACTCAAAGCAGTACAACAGATGAATTAACAACAACTAGTAGTGAATCGTCGTCGACTCACTCTACTGATGGTGAATCAACAAGTTCAACAGCATCACAAGAAACTAGTACTACTTCTTTGACTCAACAATCTGAATCTACAACTCAAAGCAGTACAACAGATGAATTAACAACAACTAGTAGTGAATCGTCGTCGACTACAACTACTGATGGTGAATCAACAAGTTCAACAGCATCACAAGAAACTAGTACTACTTCTTTGACTCAACAATCTGAATCTACAACTCAAAGCAGTACAACAGATGAATTAACAACAACTAGTAGTGAATCGTCGTCGACTACAACTACTGATGGTGAATCAACAAGTTCAACAGCATCACAAGAAACTAGTACTACTTCTTTGACTCAACAATCTGAATCTACAACTCAAAGCAGTACAACAGATGAATTAACAACAACTAGTAGTGAATCGTCGTCGACTACAACTACTGATGGTGAATCAACAAGTTCAACAGCATCACAAGAAACTAGTACTACTTCTTTGACTCAACAATCTGAATCTACAACTCAAAGCAGTACAACAGATGAATTAACAACAACTAGTAGTGAATCGTCGTCGACTACAACTACTGATGGTGAATCAACAAGTTCAACAGCATCACAAGAAACTAGTACTACTTCTTTGACTCAACAATCTGAATCTACAACTCAAAGCAGTACAACAGATGAATTAACAACAAATAGTAGTGAATCGTCGTCGACTACAACTACTGATGGTGAATCAACAAGTTCAACAGCATCACAAGAAACTAGTACTACTTCTTTGACTCAACAATCTGAATCTACAACTCAAAGCAGTACAACAGATGAATTAACAACAACTAGTAGTGAATCGTCGTCGACTACAACTACTGATGGTGAATCAACAAGTTCAACAGCATCACAAGAAACTAGTACTACTTCTTTGACTCAACAATCTGAATCTACAACTCAAAGCAGTACAACAGATGAATTAACAACAACTAGTAGTGAATCGTCGTCGACTACAACTACTGATGGTGAATCAACAAGTTCAACAGCATCACAAGAAACTAGTACTACTTCTTTGACTCAACAATCTGAATCTACAACTCAAAGCAGTACAACAGATGAATTAACAACAACTAGTAGTGAATCGTCGTCGACTACAACTACTGATGGTGAATCAACAAGTTCAACAGCATCACAAGAAAATAGTACTACTTCTTTGACTCAACAATCTGAATCTACAACTCAAAGCAGTACAACAGATGAATTAACAACAACTAGTAGTGAATCGTCGTCGACTACAACTACTGATGGTGAATCAACAAGTTCAACAGCATCACAAGAAACTAGTACTACTTCTTTGACTCAACAATCTGAATCTACAACTCAAAGCAGTACAACAGATGAATTAACAACAACTAGTAGTGAATCGTCGTCGACTACAACTACTGATGGTGAATCAACAAGTCCTACAGCATCACAAGAAACTAGTACTACTTCTTTGACTCAACAATCTGAATCTACAACTCAAAGCAGTACAACAGATGAATTAACAACAACTAGTAGTGAATCGTCGTCGACTACAACTACTGATGGTGAATCAACAAGTTCAACAGCATCACAAGAAACTAGTACTACTTCTTTGACTCAACAATCTGAATCTACAACTCAAAGCAGTACAACAGATGAATTAACAACAAATAGTAGTGAATCGTCGTCGACTACAACTACTGATGGTGAATCAACAAGTTCAACAGCATCACAAGAAACTAGTACTACTTCTTTGACTCAACAATCTGAATCTACAACTCAAAGCAGTACAACAGATGAATTAACAACAACTAGTAGTGAATCGTCGTCGACTACAACTACTGATGGTGAATCAACAAGTTCAACAGCATCACAAGAAACTAGTACTACTTCTTTGACTCAACAATCTGAATCTACAACTCAAAGCAGTACAACAGATGGAATAACAACAACTAGTAGTGAATCGTCGTCGACTACAACTACTGATGGTGAATCAACAAGTTCAACAGCATCACAAGAAACTAGTACTACTTCTTTGACTCAACAATCTGAATCTACAACTCAAAGCAGTACAACAGATGAATTAACAACAACTAGTAGTGAATCGTCGTCGACTACAACTACTGATGGTGAATCAACAAGTTCAACAGCATCACAAGAAACTAGTACTACTTCTTTGACTCAACAATCTGAATCTACAACTCAAAGCAGTACAACAGATGAATTAACAACAACTAGTAGTGAATCGTCGTCGACTACAACTACTGATGGTGAATCAACAAGTTCAACAGCATCACAAGAAACTAGTACTACTTCTTTGACTCAACAATCTGAATCTACAACTCAAAGCAGTACAACAGATGAATTAACAACAACTAGTAGTGAATCGTCGTCGACTACAACTACTGATGGTGCATCAACAAGTCAAACAGCATCACAAGAAACTAGTACTACTTCTTTGACTCAACAATCTGAATCTACAACTCAAAGCAGTACAACAGATGAATTAACAACAACTAGTAGTGAATCGTCGTCGACTACAACTACTGATGGTGAATCAACAAGTTCAACAGCATCACAAGAAACTAGTACTACTTCTTTGACTCAACAATCTGAATCTACAACTCAAAGCAGTACAACAGATGAATTAACAACAACTAGTAGTGAATCGTCGTCGACTACAACTACTGATGGTGAATCAACAAGTTCAACAGCATCACAAGAAACTAGTACTACTTCTTTGACTCAACAATCTGAATCTACAACTCAAAGCAGTACAACAGATGAATTAACAACAACTAGTAGTGAATCGTCGTCGACTACAACTACTGATGGTGAATCAACAAGTTCAACAGCATCACAAGAAACTAGTACTACTTCTTTGACTCAACAATCTGAATCTACAACTCAAAGCAGTACAACAGATGAATTAACAACAACTAGTAGTGAATCGTCGTCGACTACAACTACTGATGGTGAATCAACAAGTTCAACAGCATCACAAGAAACTAGTACTACTTCTTTGACTCAACAATCTGAATCTACAACTCAAAGCAGTACAACAGATGAATTAACAACAACTAGTAGTGAATCGTCGTCGACTACAACTACTGATGGTGAATCAACAAGTTCAACAGCATCACAAGAAACTAGTACTACTTCTTTGACTCAACAATCTGAATCTACAACTCAAAGCAGTACAACAGATGAATTAACAACAACTAGTAGTGAATCGTCGTCGACTACAACTACTGATGGTGAATCAACAAGTTCAACAGCATCACAAGAAACTAGTACTACTTCTTTGACTCAACAATCTGAATCTACAACTCAAAGCAGTACAACAGATGAATTAACAACAACTAGTAGTGAATCGTCGTCGACTACAACTACTGATGGTGAATCAACAAGTTCAACAGCATCACAAGAAACTAGTACTACTTCTTTGACTCAACAATCTGAATCTACAACTCAAAGCAGTACAACAGATGAATTAACAACAACTAGTAGTGAATCGTCGTCGACTACAACTACTGATGGTGAATCAACAAGTTCAACAGCATCACAAGAAACTAGTACTACTTCTTTGACTCAACAATCTGAATCTACAACTCAAAGCAGTACAACAGATGAATTAACAACAACTAGTAGTGAATCGTCGTCGACTACAACTACTGATGGTGAATCAACAAGTTCAACAGCATCACAAGAAACTAGTACTACTTCTTTGACTCAACAATCTGAATCTACAACTCAAAGCAGTACAAACAGATGAATTAACAACAACTAGTAGTGAATCGTCGTCGACTACAACTACTGATGGTGAATCAACAAGTTCAACAGCATCACAAGAAACTAGTACTACTTCTTTGACTCAACAATCTGAATCTACAACTCAAAGCAGTACAACAGATGAATTAACAACAACTAGTAGTGAATCGTCGTCGACTACAACTACTGATGGTGAATCAACAAGTTCAACAGCATCACAAGAAACTAGTACTACTTCTTTGACTCAACAATCTGAATCTACAACTCAAAGCAGTACAACAGATGAATTAACAACAACTAGTAGTGAATCGTCGTCGACTACAACTACTGATGGTGAATCAACAAGTTCAACAGCATCACAAGAAACTAGTACTACTTCTTTGACTCAACAATCTGAATCTACAACTCAAAGCAGTACAACAGATGAATTAACAACAACTAGTAGTGAATCGTCGTCGACTACAACTACTGATGGTGAATCAACAAGTTCAACAGCATCACAAGAAACTAGTACTACTTCTTTGACTCAACAATCTGAATCTACAACTCAAAGCAGTACAACAGATGAATTAACAACAACTAGTAGTGAATCGTCGTCGACTACAACTACTGATGGTGAATCAAACAGTTCAACAGCATCACAAGAAACTAGTACTACTTCTTTGACTCAACAATCTGAATCTACAACTCAAAGCAGTACAACAGATGAATTAACAACAACTAGTAGTGAATCGTCGTCGACTACAACTACTGATGGTGAATCAACAAGTTCAACAGCATCACAAGAAACTAGTACTGACTTCTTTGACTCAACTACAATCTGAATCTACAACTCAAACTGAATCAGATGAATCACAACAAACTAGTAGTGAATCGTCGTCGACTACAACTACTGATGGTGAATCAACAAGTTCAACAGCAGCATCCCCAGAAACTAGTACTACTTCTTTGACTCAACAATCTGAATCTACAACTCAAAGCAGTACAACAGATGAATTAACAACAACTAGTAGTGAATCGTCGTCGACTACAACTACTGATGGTGAATCAACAACATCAACAGCATCACAAGAAACTAGTACTACTTCTTTGACTCAACAATCTGAATCTACAACTCAAAGCAGTACAACAGATGAATTAACAACAACTAGTAGTGAATCGTCGTCGACTACAACTACTGATGGTGAATCAACAAGTTCAACAGCATCACAAGAAACTAGTACTACTTCTTTGACTCAACAATCTGAATCTACAACTCAAAGCAGTACAACAGATGAATTAACAACAAATAGTAGTGAATCGTCGTCGACTACAACTACTGATGGTGAATCAACAAGTTCAACAGCATCACAAGAAAACTAGTACTACTTCTTTGACTCAACAATCTGAATCTACAACTCAAAGCAGTACAACAGATGAATTAACAACAACTAGTAGTGAATCGTCGTCGACTACAACTACTGATGGTGAATCAACAAGTTCAACAGCATCACAAGAAACTAGTACTACTTCTTTGACTCAGCATCACAAGAAACTAGTACTACTTCTTTGACTCAACAATCTGAATCTACAACTCAAAGCAGTACAACAGATGAATTAACAACAAATAGTAGTGAATCGTCGTCGACTACAACTACTGATGGTGAATCAACAAGTTCAACAGCATCACAAGAAACTAGTACTACTTCTTTGACTCAACAATCTGAATCTACAACTCAAAGCAGTACAACAGATGAATTAACAACAAATAGTAGTGAATCGTCGTCGACTACAACTACTGATGGTGAATCAACAAGTTCAACAGCATCACAAGAAACTAGTACTATTTCTTTGACTCAACAATCTGAATCTACAACTCAAAGCAGTACAACAGATGAATTAACAACAACTAGTAGTGAATCGTCGTCGACTACAACTACTGATGGTGAATCAACAAGTTCAACAGCATCACAAGAAACTAGTACTACTTCTTTGACTCAACAATCTGAATCTACAACTCAAAGCAGTACAACAGATGAATTAACAACAACTAGTAGTGAATCGTCGTCGACTACAACTACTGATGGTGAATCAACAAGTTCAACAGCATCCAAAGAAACTAGTACTACTTCTTTGACTCAACAATCTGAATCTACAACTCAAAGCAGTACAACAGATGAATTAACAAAAACTAGTAGTGAATCGTCGTCGACTACAACTACTGATGGTGAATCAACAAGTTCAACAGCATCACAAGAAACTAGTACTACTTCTTTGACTCAACAATCTGAATCTACAACTCAAAGCAGTACAACAGATGAATTAACAACAACTAGTAGTGAATCGTCGTCGACTACAACTACTGATGGTGAATCAACAAGTTCAACAGCATCACAAGAAACTAGTACTACTTCTTTGACTCAACAATCTGAATCTACAACTCAAAGCAGTACAACAGATGAATTAACAACAACTAGTAGTGAATCGTCGTCGACTACAACTACTGATGGTGAATCAACAAGTTCAACAGCATCACAAGAAACTAGTACTACTTCTTTGACTCAACAATCTGAATCTACAACTCAAAGCAGTACAACAGATGAATTAACAACAACCAGTAGTGAATCGTCGTCGACTACAACTACTGATGGTGAATCAACAAGTTCAACAGCATCACAAGAAACTAGTACTACTTCTTTGACTCAACAATCTGAATCTACAACTCAAAGCAGTACAACAGATGAATTAACAACAACTAGTAGGAAATCGTCGTCGACTACAACTACTGATGGTGAATCAACAAGTTCAACAGCATCACAAGAAACTAGTACTACTTCTTTGACTCAACAATCTGAATCTACAACTCAAAGCAGTACAACAGATGAATTAACAACAACTAGTAGTGAATCGTCGTCGACTACAACTACTGATGGTGAATCAACAAGTTCAACAGCATCACAAGAAACTAGTACTACTTCTTTGACTCAACAATCTGAATCTACAACTCAAAGCAGTACAACAGATGAATTAACAGCAGCGAAAGGGGAACCGTCGCCGACTACAACTACTGATGGTCAATCAACAAGAAAAACAGCATCCCAAGAAACTAGTACTACTTCTTTGACTCAACAATCTGAATCTACAACTCAAAGCAGTACAACAGATGAATTAACAACAAATAGTAGTGAATCGTCGTCGACTACAACTACTGATGGTGAATCAACAAGTTCAACAGCATCACAAGAAACTAGTACTACTTCTTTGACTCACCCTCTGAATCTACAACTCAAAGCAGAACTACAGTTGAATTAACGACACCTAGAAGTGAGTCGTCGTCGACTCAGACTACTGATGGTGAATCAACAAGTTCAACAGCATCACAAGAAACTAGTACTACTTCTTTGACTCAACAATCTGAATCTACAACTCAAAGCAGTACAACAGATGAATTAACAACAACTAGTAGTGAATCGTCGTCGACTACAACTACTGATGGTGAATCAACAAGTTCAACAGCATCACAAGAAAACTAGTACTACTTCTTTGACTCAACAATCTGAATCTACAACTCAAAGCAGTACAACAGATGAATTAACAACAAATAGTAGTGAATCGTCGTCGACTACAACTACTGATGGTGAATCAACAAGTTCAACAGCATCACAAGAAACTAGTACTACTTCTTTGACTCAACAATCTGAATCTACAACTCAAAGCAGTACAACAGATGAATTAACAACAACTAGTAGTGAATCGTCGTCGACTACAACTACTGATGGTGAATCAACAAGTTCAACAGCATCACAAGAAACTAGTACTACTTCTTTGACTCAACAATCTGAATCTACAACTCAAAGCAGTACAACAGATGAATTAACACAAACTAGTAGTGAATCGTCGTCGACTACAACTACTGATGGTGAATCAACAAGTTCAACAGCATCACAAGAAACTAGTACTACTTCTTTGACTCAACAATCTGAATCTACAACTCAAAGCAGTACAACAGATGAATTAACAACAACTAGTAGTGAATCGTCGTCGACTACAACTACTGATGGTGAATCAACAAGTTCAACAGCATCACAAGAAACTAGTACTACTTCTTTGACTCAACAATCTGAATCTACAACTCAAAGCAGTACAACAGATGAATTAACAACAACTAGTAGTGAATCGTCGTCGACTACAACTACTGATGGTGAATCAACAAGTTCAACAGCATCACAAGAAACTAGTACTACTTCTTTGACTCAACAATCTGAATCTACAACTCAAAGCAGTACAACAGATGAATTAACAACAACTAGTAGTGAATCGTCGTCGACTACAACTACTGATGGTGAATCAACAAGTTCAACAGCATCACAAGAAACTAGTACTACTTCTTTGACTCAACAATCTGAATCTACAACTCAAAGCAGTACAAAAGATGAATTAACAACAACTAGTAGTGAATCGTCGTCGACTACAACTACTGATGGTGAATCAACAAGTTCAACAGCATCACAAGAAACTAGTACTACTTCTTTGACTCAAACATCTGAATCTACAACTCAAAGCAGTACAACAGATGAATTAACAACAACTAGTAGTGAATCGTCGTCGACTACAACTACTGATGGTGAATCAACAAGTTCAACAGCATCACAAGAAACTAGTACTACTTCTTTGACTCAACAATCTGAATCTACAACTCAAAGCAGTACAACAGATGAATTAACAAAAACTAGTAGTGAATCGTCGTCGACTACAACTACTGATGGTGAATCAACAAGTTCAACAGCATCACAAGAAACTAGTACTACTTCTTTGACTCAACAATCTGAATCTACAACTCAAAGCAGTACAACAGATAGAGCGTACAGAAAGTAAAAAGTAATCGTCGTCGACTACAACTACTGATGGTGAATCAACAAGTTCAACAGCATCACAAGAAACTAGTACTACTTCTTTGACTCAACAATCTGAATCTACAACTCAAAGCAGTACAACAGATGAATTAACAAAAACTAGGAGTGAATCGTCGTCGACTACAACTACTGATGGTGAATCAACAAGTTCAACAGCATCACAAGAAACTAGTACTACTTCTTTGACTCAACAATCTGAATCTACAACTCAAAGCAGTACAACAGATGAATTAACAACAACTAGTAGTGAATCGTCGTCGACTACAACTACTGATGGTGAATCAACAAGTTCAACAGCATCACAAGAAACTAGTACTACTTCTTTGACTCAACAATCTGAATCTACAACTCAAAGCAGTACAACAGATGAATTAACAACAACTAGTAGTGAATCGTCGTCGACTACAACTACTGATGGTGAATCAACAAGTTCAACAGCATCACAAGAAACTAGTACTACTTCTTTGACTCAACAATCTGAATCTACAACTCAAAGCAGTACAACAGATGAATTAACAAAAACTAGGAGTGAATCGTCGTCGACTACAACTACTGATGGTGAATCAACAAGTTCAACAGCATCACAAGAAACTAGTACTACTTCTTTGACTCAACAATCTGAATCTACAACTCAAAGCAGTACAACAGATGAATTAACAACAACTAGTAGTGAATCGTCGTCGACTACAACTACTGATGGTGAATCAACAAGTTCAACAGCATCACAAGAAACTAGTACTACTTCTTTGACTCAACAATCTGAATCTACAACTCAAAGCAGTACAACAGATGAATTAACAACAACTAGTAGTGAATCGTCGTCGACTACAACTACTGATGGTGAATCAACAAGTTCAACAGCATCACAAGAAACTAGTACTACTTCTTTGACTCAACAATCTGAATCTACAACTCAAAGCAGTACAACAGATGAATTAACAACAACTAGTAGTGAATCGTCGTCGACTACAACTACTGATGGTGAATCAACAAGTTCAACAGCATCACAAGAAACTAGTACTACTTCTTTGACTCAACAATCTGAATCTACAACTCAAAGCAGTACAACAGATGAATTAACAACAACTAGTAGTGAATCGTCGTCGACTACAACTACTGATGGTGAATCAACAAGTTCAACAGCATCACAAGAAACTAGTACTACTTCTTTGACTCAACAATCTGAATCTACAACTCAAAGCAGTACAACAGATGAATTAACAACAACTAGTAGTGAATCGTCGTCGACTACAACTACTGATGGTGAATCAACAAGTTCAACAGCATCACAAGAAACTAGTACTACTTCTTTGACTCAACAATCTGAATCTACAACTCAAAGCAGTACAAAAAGATGAATTAACAACAACTAGTAGTGAATCGTCGTCGACTACAACTACTGATGGTGAATCAACAAGTTCAACAGCATCACAAGAAACTAGTACTACTTCTTTGACTCAACAATCTGAATCTACAACTCAAAGCAGTACAACAGATGAATTAACAACAACTAGTAGTGAATCGTCGTCGACAAAAACTACTGATGGTGAATCAACAAGTTCAACAGCATCACAAGAAACTAGTACTACTTCTTTGACTCAACAATCTGAATCTACAACTCAAAGCAGTACAACAGATGAATTAACAACAACTAGTAGTGAATCGTCGTCGACTACAACTACTGATGGTGAATCAACAAGTTCAACAGCATCACAAGAAACTAGTACTACTTCTTTGACTCAACAATCTGAATCTACAACTCAAAGCAGTACAACAGATGAATTAACAACAACTAGTAGTGAATCGTCGTCGACTACAACTACTGATGGTGAATCAACAAGTTCAACAGCATCACAAGAAACTAGTACTACTTCTTTGACTCAACAATCTGAATCTACAACTCAAAGCAGTACAACAGATGAATTAACAACAAATAGTAGTGAATCGTCGTCGACTACAACTACTGATGGTGAATCAACAAGTTCAACAGCATCACAAGAAACTAGTACTACTTCTTTGACTCAACAATCTGAATCTACAACTCAAAGCAGTACAACAGATGAATTAACAACAACTAGTAGTGAATCGTCGTCGACTACAACTACTGATGGTGAATCAACAAGTTCAACAGCATCACAAGAAACTAGTACTACTTCTTTGACTCAACAATCTGAATCTACAACTCAAAGCAGTACAACAGATGAATTAACAACAACTAGTAGTGAATCGTCGTCGACTACAACTACTGATGGTGAATCAACAAGTTCAACAGCATCACAAGAAACTAGTACTACTTCTTTGACTCAACAATCTGAATCTACAACTCAAAGCAGTACAACAGATGAATTAACAACAACTAGTAGTGAATCGTCGTCGACTACAACTACTGATGGTGAATCAACAAGTTCAACAGCATCACAAGAAACTAGTACTACTTCTTTGACTCAACAATCTGAATCTACAACTCAAAGCAGTACAACAGATGAATTAACAACAAATAGTAGTGAATCGTCGTCGACTACAACTACTGATGGTGAATCAACAAGTTCAACAGCATCACAAGAAACTAGTACTACTTCTTTGACTCAACAATCTGAATCTACAACTCAAAGCAGTACAACAGATGAATTAACAACAAATAGTAGTGAATCGTCGTCGACTACAACTACTGATGGTGAATCAACAAGTTCAACAGCATCACAAGAAACTAGTACTACTTCTTTGACTCAACAATCTGAATCTACAACTCAAAGCAGTACAACAGATGAATTAACAACAAATAGTAGTGAATCGTCGTCGACTACAACTACTGATGGTGAATCAACAAGTTCAACAGCATCACAAGAAACTAGTACTACTTCTTTGACTCAACAATCTGAATCTACAACTCAAAGCAGTACAACAGATGAATTAACAACAAATAGTAGTGAATCGTCGTCGACTACAACTACTGATGGTGAATCAACAAGTTCAACAGCATCACAAGAAACTAGTACTACTTCTTTGACTCAACAATCTGAATCTACAACTCAAAGCAGTACAACAGATGAATTAACAACAACTAGTAGTGAATCGTCGTCGACTACAACTACTGATGGTGAATCAACAAGTTCAACAGCATCACAAGAAACTAGTACTACTTCTTTGACTCAACAATCTGAATCTACAACTCAAAGCAGTACAACAGATGAATTAACAACAAATAGTAGTGAATCGTCGTCGACTACAACTACTGATGGTGAATCAACAAGTTCAACAGCATCACAAGAAACTAGTACTACTTCTTTGACTCAACAATCTGAATCTACAACTCAAAGCAGTACAACAGATGAATTAACAACAAATAGTAGTGAATCGTCGTCGACTACAACTACTGATGGTGAATCAACAAGTTCAACAGCATCACAAGAAACTAGTACTACTTCTTTGACTCAACAATCTGAATCTACAACTCAAAGCAGTACAACAGATGAATTAACAACAAATAGTAGTGAATCGTCGTCGACTACAACTACTGATGGTGAATCAACAAGTTCAACAGCATCACAAGAAACTAGTACTACTTCTTTGACTCAACAATCTGAATCTACAACTCAAAGCAGTACAACAGATGAATTAACAACAACTAGTAGTGAATCGTCGTCGACTACAACTACTGATGGTGAATCAACAAGTTCAACAGCATCACAAGAAACTAGTACTACTTCTTTGACTCAACAATCTGAATCTACAACTCAAAGCAGTACAACAGATGAATTAACAACAACTAGTAGTGAATCGTCGTCGACTACAACTACTGATGGTGAATCAACAAGTTCAACAGCATCACAAGAAACTAGTACTACTTCTTTGACTCAACAATCTGAATCTACAACTCAAAGCAGTACAACAGATGAATTAACAACAAATAGTAGTGAATCGTCGTCGACTACAACTACTGATGGTGAATCAACAAGTTCAACAGCATCACAAGAAACTAGTACTACTTCTTTGACTCAACAATCTGAATCTACAACTCAAAGCAGTACAACAGATGAATTAACAACAACTAGTAGTGAATCGTCGTCGACTACAACTACTGATGGTGAATCAACAAGTTCAACAGCATCACAAGAAACTAGTACTACTTCTTTGACTCAACAATCTGAATCTACAACTCAAAGCAGTACAACAGATGAATTAACAACAACTAGTAGTGAATCGTCGTCGACTACAACTACTGATGGTGAATCAACAAGTTCAACAGCATCACAAGAAACTAGTACTACTTCTTTGACTCAACAATCTGAATCTACAACTCAAAGCAGTACAACAGATGAATTAACAACAACTAGTAGTGAATCGTCGTCGACTACAACTACTGATGGTGAATCAACAAGTTCAACAGCATCACAAGAAACTAGTACTACTTCTTTGACTCAACAATCTGAATCTACAACTCAAAGCAGTACAACAGATGAATTAACAACAACTAGTAGTGAATCGTCGTCGACTACAACTACTGATGGTGAATCAACAAGTTCAACAGCATCACAAGAAACTAGTACTACTTCTTTGACTCAACAATCTGAATCTACAACTCAAAGCAGTACAACAGATGAATTAACAACAACTAGTAGTGAATCGTCGTCGACTACAACTACTGATGGTGAATCAACAAGTTCAACAGCATCACAAGAAACTAGTACTACTTCTTTGACTCAACAATCTGAATCTACAACTCAAAGCAGTACAACAGATGAATTAACAACAACTAGTAGTGAATCGTCGTCGACTACAACTACTGATGGTGAATCAACAAGTTCAACAGCATCACAAGAAACTAGTACTACTTCTTTGACTCAACAATCTGAATCTACAACTCAAAGCAGTACAACAGATGAATTAACAACAACTAGTAGTGAATCGTCGTCGACTACAACTACTGATGGTGAATCAACAAGTTCAACAGCATCACAAGAAACTAGTACTACTTCTTTGACTCAACAATCTGAATCTACAACTCAAAGCAGTACAACAGATGAATTAACAACAACTAGTAGTGAATCGTCGTCGACTACAACTACTGATGGTGAATCAACAAGTTCAACAGCATCACAAGAAACTAGTACTACTTCTTTGACTCAACAATCTGAATCTACAACTCAAAGCAGTACAACAGATGAATTAACAACAACTAGTAGTGAATCGTCGTCGACTACAACTACTGATGGTGAATCAACAAGTTCAACAGCATCACAAGAAACTAGTACTACTTCTTTGACTCAACAATCTGAATCTACAACTCAAAGCAGTACAACAGATGAATTAACAACAACTAGTAGTGAATCGTCGTCGACTACAACTACTGATGGTGAATCAACAAGTTCAACAGCATCACAAGAAACTAGTACTACTTCTTTGACTCAACAATCTGAATCTACAACTCAAAGCAGTACAACAGATGAATTAACAACAACTAGTAGTGAATCGTCGTCGACTACAACTACTGATGGTGAATCAACAAGTTCAACAGCATCACAAGAAACTAGTACTACTTCTTTGACTCAACAATCTGAATCTACAACTCAAAGCAGTACAACAGATGAATTAACAACAACTAGTAGTGAATCGTCGTCGACTACAACTACTGATGGTGAATCAACAAGTTCAACAGCATCACAAGAAACTAGTACTACTTCTTTGACTCAACAATCTGAATCTACAACTCAAAGCAGTACAACAGATGAATTAACAACAACTAGTAGTGAATCGTCGTCGACTACAACTACTGATGGTGAATCAACAAGTTCAACAGCATCACAAGAAACTAGTACTACTTCTTTGACTCAACAATCTGAATCTACAACTCAAAGCAGTACAACAGATGAATTAACAACAACTAGTAGTGAATCATCGTCGACTACAACTACTGATGGTGAATCAACAAGTTCAACAGCATCACAAGAAACTAGTACTACTTCTTTGACTCAACAATCTGAATCTACAACTCAAAGCAGTACAACAGATGAATTAACAACAACTAGTAGTGAATCGTCGTCGACTACAACTACTGATGGTGAATCAACAAGTTCAACAGCATCACAAGAAACTAGTACTACTTCTTTGACTCAACAATCTGAATCTACAACTCAAAGCAGTACAACAGATGAATTAACAACAACTAGTAGTGAATCGTCGTCGACTACAACTACTGATGGTGAATCAACAAGTTCAACAGCATCACAAGAAACTAGTACTACTTCTTTGACTCAACAATCTGAATCTACAACTCAAAGCAGTACAACAGATGAATTAACAACAACTAGTAGTGAATCGTCGTCGTCGACTACAACTACTGATGGTGAATCAACAAGTTCAACAGCATCACAAGAAACTAGTACTACTTCTTTGACTCAACAATCTGAATCTACAACTCAAAGCAGTACAACAGATGAATTAACAACTAGTAGTGAATCGTCGTCGACTACAACTACTGATGGTGAATCAACAAGTTCAACAGCATCACAAGAAACTAGTACTACTTCTTTGACTCAACAATCTGAATCTACAACTCAAAGCAGTACAACAGATGAATTAACAACAACTAGTAGTGAATCGTCGTCGACTACAACTACTGATGGTGAATCAACAAGTTCAAAAGCATCACAAGAAACTAGTACTACTTCTTTGACTCAACAATCTGAATCTACAACTCAAAGCAGTACAACAGATGAATTAACAACAACTAGTAGTGAAT
This sequence comes from Brachionus rubens, assembly GCA_022207745.1. Taxonomy (NCBI): domain Eukaryota; kingdom Metazoa; phylum Rotifera; class Eurotatoria; order Ploima; family Brachionidae; genus Brachionus; species Brachionus rubens. Next base: position 863,619 of record JAJVHD010000043.1, on the reverse strand, counting down.
CGTCGTCGACTACAACTACTGATGGTGAATCAACAAGTTCAACAGCATCACAAGAAACTAGTACTACTTCTTTGACTCAACAATCTGAATCTACAACTCAAAGCAGTACAACAAAGGAATTAACAACAACTAGTAGTGAATCGTCGTCGACTACAACTACTGATGGTGAATCAACAAGTTCAACAGCATCACAAGAAACTAGTACTACTTCTTTGACTCAACAATCTGAATCTACAACTCAAAGCAGTACAACAGATGAATTAACAACAACTAGTAGTGAATCGTCGTCGACTACAACTACTGATGGTGAATCAACAAGTTCAACAGCATCACAAGAAACTAGTACTACTTCTTTGACTCAACAATCTGAATCTACAACTCAAAGCAGGACAACAGATGAATTAACAACAATTAGTAGTGAATCGTCGTCGACTACAACTACTGATGGTGAATCAACAAGTTCAACAGCATCACAAGAAACTAGTACTACTTCTTTGACTCAACAATCTGAATCTACAACTCAAAGCAGTACAACAGATGAATTAACAACAACTAGTAGTGAATCGTCGTCGACTACAACTACTGATGGTGAATCAACAAGTTCAACAGCATCACAAGAAACTAGTACTACTTCTTTGACTCAACAATCTGAATCTACAACTCAAAGCAGTACAACAGATGAATTAACAACAACTAGTAGTGAATCGTCGTCGACTACAACTACTGATGGTGAATCAACAAGTTCAACAGCATCACAAGAAACTAGTACTACTTCTTTGACTCAACAATCTGAATCTACAACTCAAAGCAGTACAACAGATGAATTAACAACAACTAGTAGTGAATCGTCGTCGACTACAACTACTGATGGTGAATCAACAAGTTCAACAGCATCACAAGAAACTAGTACTACTTCTTCGTCGACTACAACTACTGATGGTGAATCAACAAGTTCAACAGCATCACAAGAAACTAGTACTACTTCTTTGACTCAACAATCTGAATCTACAACTCAAAGCAGTACAACAGATGAATTAACAACAACTAGTAGTGAATCGTCGTCGACTACAACTACTGATGGTGAATCAACAAGTTCAACAGCATCACAAGAAACTAGTACTACTTCTTTGACTCAACAATCTGAATCTACAACTCAAAGCAGTACAACAGATGAATTAACAACAACTAGTAGTGAATCGTCGTCGACTACAACTACTGATGGTGAATCAACAAGTTCAAAAGCATCACAAGAAACTAGTACTACTTCTTTGACTCAACAATCTGAATCTACAACTCAAAGCAGTACAACAGATGAATTAACAACAACTAGTAGTGAATCGTCGTCGACTACAACTACTGATGGTGAATCAACAAGTTCAACAGCATCACAAGAAACTAGTACTACTTCTTTGACTCAACAATCTGAATCTACAACTCAAAGCAGTACAACAGATGAATTAACAACAACTAGTAGTGAATCATCGTCGACTACAACTACTGATGGTGAATCAACAAGTTCAACAGCATCACAAGAAACTAGTACTACTTCTTTGACTCAACAATCTGAATCTACAACTCAAAGCAGTACAACAGATGAATTAACAACAACTAGTAGTGAATCGTCGTCGACTACAACTACTGATGGTGAATCAACAAGTTCAACAGCATCACAAGAAACTAGTACTACTTCTTTGACTCAACAATCTGAATCTACAACTCAAAGCAGTACAACAGATGAATTAACAACAACTAGTAGTGAATCGTCGTCGACTACAACTACTGATGGTGAATCAACAAGTTCAACAGCATCACAAGAAACTAGTACTACTTCTTTGACTCAACAATCTGAATCTACAACTCAAAGCAGTACAACAGATGAATTAACAACAACTAGTAGTGAATCGTCGTCGACTACAACTACTGATGGTGAATCAACAAGTTCAACAGCATCACAAGAAACTAGTACTACTTCTTTGACTCAACAATCTGAATCTACAACTCAAAGCAGTACAACAGATGAATTAACAACAACTAGTAGTGAATCATCGTCGACTACAACTACTGATGGTGAATCAACAAGTTCAACAGCATCACAAGAAACTAGTACTACTTCTTTGACTCAACAATCTGAATCTACAACTCAAAGCAGTACAACAGATGAATTAACAACAACTAGTAGTGAATCGTCGTCGACTACAACTACTGATGGTGAATCAACAAGTTCAACAGCATCACAAGAAACTAGTACTACTTCTTTGACTCAACAATCTGAATCTACAACTCAAAGCAGTACAACAGATGAATTAACAACAACTAGTAGTGAATCGTCGTCGACTACAACTACTGATGGTGAATCAACAAGTTCAACAGCATCACAAGAAACTAGTACTACTTCTTTGACTCAACAATCTGAATCTACAACTCAAAGCAGTACAACAGATGAATTAACAACAACTAGTAGTGAATCGTCGTCGACTACAACTACTGATGGTGAATCAACAAGTTCAAAAGCATCACAAGAAACTAGTACTACTTCTTTGACTCAACAATCTGAATCTACAACTCAAAGCAGTACAACAGATGAATTAACAACAACTAGTAGTGAATCGTCGTCGACTACAACTACTGATGGTGAATCAACAAGTTCAACAGCATCACAAGAAACTAGTACTACTTCTTTGACTCAACAATCTGAATCTACAACTCAAAGCAGTACAACAGATGAATTAACAACAACTAGTAGTGAATCATCGTCGACTACAACTACTGATGGTGAATCAACAAGTTCAAAAGCATCACAAGAAACTAGTACTACTTCTTTGACTCAACAATCTGAATCTACAACTCAAAGCAGTACAACAGATGAATTAACAACAACTAGTAGTGAATCGTCGTCGACTACAACTACTGATGGTGAATCAACAAGTTCAACAGCATCACAAGAAACTAGTACTACTTCTTTGACTCAACAATCTGAATCTACAACTCAAAGCAGTACAACAGATGAATTAACAACAACTAGTAGTGAATCATCGTCGACTACAACTACTGATGGTGAATCAACAAGTTCAACAGCATCACAAGAAACTAGTACTACTTCTTTGACTCAACAATCTGAATCTACAACTCAAAGCAGTACAACAGATGAATTAACAACAACTAGTAGTGAATCGTCGTCGACTACAACTACTGATGGTGAATCAACAAGTTCAACAGCATCACAAGAAACTAGTACTACTTCTTTGACTCAACAATCTGAATCTACAACTCAAAGCAGTACAACAGATGAATTAACAACAACTAGTAGTGAATCATCGTCGACTACAACTACTGATGGTGAATCAACAAGTTCAACAGCATCACAAGAAACTAGTACTACTTCTTTGACTCAACAATCTGAATCTACAACTCAAAGCAGTACAACAGATGAATTAACAACAACTAGTAGTGAATCGTCGTCGACTACAACTACTGATGGTGAATCAACAAGTTCAACAGCATCACAAGAAACTAGTACTACTTCTTTGACTCAACAATCTGAATCTACAACTCAAAGCAGTACAACAGATGAATTAACAACAACTAGTAGTGAATCGTCGTCGACTACAACTACTGATGGTGAATCAACAAGTTCAACAGCATCACAAGAAACTAGTACTACTTCTTTGACTCAACAATCTGAATCTACAACTCAAAGCAGTACAACAGATGAATTAACAACAACTAGTAGTGAATCGTCGTCGACTACAACTACTGATGGCGAATCAACAAGTTCAAAAGCATCACAAGAAACTAGTACTACTTCTTTGACTCAACAATCTGAATCTACAACTCAAAGCAGTACAACAGATGAATTAACAACAACTAGTAGTGAATCATCGTCGACTACAACTACTGATGGTGAATCAACAAGTTCAAAAGCATCACAAGAAACTAGTACTACTTCTTTGACTCAACAATCTGAATCTACAACTCAAAGCAGTACAACAGATGAATTAACAACAACTAGTAGTGAATCGTCGTCGACTACAACTACTGATGGTGAATCAACAAGTTCAAAAGCATCACAAGAAACTAGTACTACTTCTTTGACTCAACAATCTGAATCTACAACTCAAAGCAGTACAACAGATGAATTAACAACAACTAGTAGTGAATCGTCGTCGACTACAACTACTGATGGTGAATCAACAAGTTCAAAAGCATCACAAGAAACTAGTACTACTTCTTTGACTCAACAATCTGAATCTACAACTCAAAGCAGTACAACAGATGAATTAACAACAACTAGTAGTGAATCGTCGTCGACTACAACTACTGATGGTGAATCAACAAGTTCAACAGCATCACAAGAAACTAGTACTACTTCTTTGACTCAACAATCTGAATCTACAACTCAAAGCAGTACAACAGATGAATTAACAACAACTAGTAGTGAATCGTCGTCGACTACAACTACTGATGGTGAATCAACAAGTTCAACAGCATCACAAGAAACTAGTACTACTTCTTTGACTCAACAATCTGAATCTACAACTCAAAGCAGTACAACAGATGAATTAACAACAACAATCCGAGTACAAAGTCTATTTGTTTAATTTTTATTACTTTTTTTTTTATCTTACCACTTGTTAATAAAGTTTCTTTTTAAAATTATTCTATGATTTTTGATTTAGATGATTTCTTAATTTTTTAAATCTTTTCTTAATCTCATATCCATCTTTTCATTATATTAAATATTTATAATCGATCCTTTTAGGTGAAGCTTTAAAAAATACCTTAATCAGGCCAGAAAAGCGTGACACTTTTTTTAGTTCGAATATTGTTTGGTACCGATAGCGCTGATATTTAATTGGAAATTATCCTCCATTCGAAAAACTTATCCACAAGGGCGACATACTTTAAGGTATAAATATGGGATTGCATTGCTGGATAAATTCGGAAAACGATCTCCGAAATAATTAAACGGTTAGATTAGACATTAATCGCATTTGCAATTTGATTTAAGATTAACCGACGATTAATTTTTTTCACGAAGCATGATAAATGATAATTGACTTAATTGAAAAAATAATTCAAACAAGTCAATTGTTATTATCGATTGTATGTCAATTAAATTAATAATTGATAATTCGCAAGTTCGTTTCTATATGAAAGTTTTTAATGTTTCGCTAACCAATCATTCCTTTTGTCCATTCCTTTTGATCGTTGTCCAAAATCGAACGGTTTACAGTTTCTTCTCTCACGTATCTAGTTATTAGCTCCACAATTCGTTTCTCGCAATAATATAATTTAGAATATAACTATTTCTTTTGAATGTCTCCAATTTTAAACCGCAAGACTTTTCACTTACTCTAGACCTTATCTTTTAATAAAATAATCATTCTTTACTCGATATTACTTTAAAAGATTTAAAATAAATTTTTCACAAATTAAATACAACTCGTCAACTACTCTTCTCATTTCTCTTCAAAAAAATTAATTTATTAAAAATATATTTTTTCAGAAAAACAAAAACCATGCTTTTACTAAAAATGTAACTGATCCCCCCTTTTCCATCTTTTTTCTTAAATTATAAATTAATTGAATTATTATTTTTGAACTTAAAATATCTTCATTTCCATTTTTTCCATTTCCTTTAAAAAAAAATAATAATTTCATATCACGCTTTGTTTTTATATAAAAAACTTATTTTGGCTGGTCAATTTTGTGACCAGCTGTTCACTAAATTTACTCAAAAAAATTTTTTTTTCTAAAAAAGTATCAGCTTTGACTTCTCTCTAGAAAAAATGAAGAAATTGAGGAATGGTAATTCAAATTTATTGAAGATTCACTCAACTTTTTTAATTTCTTTAAGATTTAATCGCCGAAAGGTTTTCAATTTTTTTTAATTCTGAGAATTACAGTTGTGGCGGCGATAAAGAAATCCTTGCTTATGAGGACGCATTTCCTGCTTCTACTGTTTCAATTATTGAATCAACATCATATTTTATCCTATCCTTAAGATTGTAAAGCTGAAAATTCTTTGAAATGCTTTTGAAGTGAGATTTTTAATATTCGATTCACCTTGGATTTTAGAAATCTGGCCGCTTTGAGGCCACTTTTTTTTCAATCCAAAATATCAAAAACTAAAAGAGCTGAGAGGTTGAGAGGTTGAGACTCCTTTTTAGGACATTTCGAAGTCTCTTCTATAAGAAAATCGGGGATCGTTTGGGGGTCAATCGGTAAAATTTGGGAGTCAACAACAAAAGCTCCAAAAATTCGAAAAATTGAAATTTAAGGTTTAAAAATAAATATTTTGAAAAAACCAATATGATAGCTAGAAAGCTCTTGAAGTTTTGTCTCGCTTGGTAGATTTAGATATTCAAAAAAAAAATTATTTTACGTTTTTTTCGGGGATCAAAAATTTCAGAAAAAAAGGGGGTCAGCTTTTTAGTAGGACCACTTTTCTCTCGTTAAACGAGTTCTTACATACTCCTGAATTGCTTCTTTTACAGTCTCAGAGCTTGTACACCCTTTTCGTCTTACAAAATCAAGGTTTTGTATGGAAACAATCAGAAATCTTAATTTACTTACAGTAAAGCTTAGCTTTTCTTTTCTTAATAACTTTGAGCTCTAAATTTTGTTAAAGGTAAAACCCCCTCCTCATTCACCAGATCTAAAAAGGTTCTCTGTTCGACCAACTGACTGGTGTATCCGTAAAATTATTTATTTAAATAGAAAATTATAAGTAAAGTTAATATTACGATTGTTTTAAGTACTATTTTCAGATTCATACACACCATAATTTTGCTGACACATACATGTCGATAATTTTGCATAAGCTAGGGTAGCTATCGAATATTTTTGAGGCAGCCAGAATTCGATCTCACCACCTTCCTAACCTTTGAAAACTGATCAACGACGATACCAACTAAGCAAATCCTCACCCTAAAGCTCTGAGACCTTTAACCGTAATTTCCGACCTTTATCGGTACTTAACGTACATATCCCTCTATGTCCGGCCTTTTCCGGGTCAAGAAAAATATTAGGTTTCAAATTTACAGTGTCACGGACTTTCCGGCCATTTCAATTTTTGTCATGGCCTTTTGATGGTAAAGATAAAACACTTTAAAAATTTCAAATTCTTTTTAAAAAATAATTCATTTTTAAGGTTTCTTAAATAAATTAAATATAAATATATGATATCTAAACTTTAGAGAACGAAAATGAACCATAAGGCTAGTTTGGCTTTTTATTTGGCATTCGCTGACAACCCGAGATCGACTCGAGTTCAAGTATAAAAAATCTAATTACCAGGAGATCGTCAAATTTTTTTTTTGATCATAAATTTAAATTTGATTTTTTTTTTTGAGTAAATTTCGTGAACACTGGTCATGAAATTGACCAGCCTCAACTTATTAGTTACAGCTTTTAGAGTACTTTAAATTAATATATTTTGGTTAACTAAAATTATTTAAATATCTTACGCAAATTAGAGACAGTATAATATTTTACTTAATTCAAACATTCTTATAAATCCGTACCGTCATATACAGTGGTTCTTGCGAAAATGTAACGTTTTGTTTGGAACGCGTTCAGAACGGTCTGTAAAAACAGTTCCGTTCTCGTTCAAGAAGTCTTCCAAAAAGTTCCACCCGTTCTATCGTTTTTCCTCAGAAAGAAACGAGTCTAGGAACGGAAACGAAACTCTTTTAGGAAACGTTTCGAACGAGAACGGAACTGTTTTAAAAGACCGTTCTGAACGCGTTCCAAACGGAACGTTACATTTCCGCAAGAACCACTGTATAAGTTTTCTAGAGTTTTTCTTTACGAGAAATAAGAATTTTAAGTCAAAAAGTGGTAATTCCCACTTTTTTTCGCTGTCATTTTTATGACCTTTTTGGTCGACATTTGGGTGCAAAAAGCAGAGAGGTAGAGATAATTTTTTTTATTGATTTAGTTTGATTGCTTTATTTACATTTGATTGCTTTACTAAAGCATTGAAATGTATGTTAGATCCGTACCCTCAAAATTATTTTAAATACATCATATTTTTAAACAAAACCATATTTTTATGTAAAAATTTATTGTATTATCATTCCAAACGCACTGATCAATCTTAAAAATAAATAATAGAGGCGCTTTGAGCATTGAACCCTGCGATCTATTTCTTGTATTTTATTTCTAATTTTCGTTTTTAGAGACTTTGTTCGAATAATAACATCTACATGCAGTGGCGGCGCTACATTGTGGCCAACTGTGGCGGCCGCCACACCAATTTCAAATCTTACTGTGGCGACGCCGGCCTCCTAAAGAAACAACACCCCTCTTTTAAATGAAACCAACACCAGGGTGTGGAGCCTCTAAATCCATATTTTTCTAAATTTTTTCTTTTTTCAGTTTGTTCTCCTCATTGAGAGCTACACAATGAGCACTAAGACTTATGGATAAACATTTTTTAAAGCGACTATTTTTTAAGTTGAATTTTTTTTGAATAAAACACCCTTAGACACCTTGAGTTTTTGCCAGAAACACCCTAAAACACCTTGGATTTTCTGATAGAAAACTTAAAACTCTATATTCCAATGAGTTTTTTGGCAGCCTTGGATAAGTGCAAATATCGAAATTTTTGAAAAGAAGAATTTAGTTCGAAGAAATCAAGACACCCTGCTTTTTTTCCTTAAAATAAGTAGTATACTAATTAGAAACCCGAAAAATAAGGGTTTTCAGGATCGACAAATTCGAAAATTGGCTTAGTTTTTTTCTACGATTATTTTTTTGAGGGATGTAAGATAAAGGCCGAACCTGGTCATCTGAATTTATAAATTCTGACATTGTTTTTGTGTTCTCCGTGTATGAAAACCCTAAAATGCATCAATAATTTTCGTCTCGAATACCTTATGAAAAATATCGAATACCTTATGTAGAGGGTGCTGACCCTTGAAAGAGTTGTCTTTAGAAAACAACTTGTTTCTTACAAAAAGAAGCATACAAACTAGGATTATGATATAGACTCTTAAAGCGCATAAAATTCTACACACGCTAATGTGTTTTTTATAATAAAGTTATGCTTTTTATTACAGTGGTCTTACACTTGTATCACTAGGTACTTTTATCACTATTACACTTGAATCACTAAAGACTTGAAGAACAGATTTCACTAGACCTAAATGCATTAAATTTCTGGTTAGTTGTGTCACTAAAAGATATCACTATTTTTAGTTATTTCTCCATAATAATCAAGAACCAATTAACACAGATGTATAAAAAAGCTGTTGACTTGTATCACTTGTTTGTTAATTGTTAAATTTTTTTGTTATACCGAAAATGAAGACGATTATACAAAAACTGATTGTATTAAACGACAAGATATTACAAATTTTTGATGAATGAATAGAAAAATAACTAAAAGATAGCGATGATGTTCTCGACTAATGAATTAAATCCATCATTATTTACATATTTGACATCAAAGAAAGAATAATTGGTATATATCATTAAGTAGATGATTAAACCTTCAACTTATAAATTAAACTTAATTTGAATTAAACATATTATTTATTTTTCAACTTCTCAGTTCTATCACATTTTAGTTTAATCACCGGTATTTCGAATGGACAAGTTGGGTGATATAAGTGTAAGATCACTGTATCTCTCTTAGGACAAAAAAGCATAAAAATGCCCTAATTAAGGTTTCATTTTTTCCATACTTCTATCTTGTATGAATTTTCAAAAACCGAATCGTTAAACATGTGCACCAAATTTTCCGAAAATTTAGGCATGTTAAATTTTTTTATCAATTTCTCAATTTCTCTATTTTTTGCTTCTTTGCATATGGGATAAAATATTCGTGGATGAAAATTTTCAAAAAATGTAAATGCAGCTTTATGCAGCAAAAATTGCTGTATCCACTGGTAAAGTCTGCAAAAAATTCTGCAAAAGATCTGCAACTTTAATTGCGTAGTTAATTATAACATTTTTCAATTATCTGCAACTCTGCAAAAGTTGCAAAATATTGCACAATCACATTTCATTGAAAAATGTCTTAATTAACTACGCAATTAAAGTTGCAGATCTTTTGCAGAATTTTTTGCAGACTTTACCAGTGGATACAGCAATTTTTGCTGCATAAAGCTGCATTTACATTTTTTGAAAATTTTCATCCACGAATATTTTATCCCATATGCAAAGAAGCAAAAAATAGAGAAATTGATAAAAAAATTTAACATGCCAAAATTTATAGTGGCCATTTTTATCATAATAAAGGAGAAATTAAGAGAGTACAATCAGGGGTCTCATACCCCCCCACAACACACGCCAAGCGAAATACACAGACTCTTGCCATACCATTTTTAATTCCTGGCGCCGCCACTGTCTACATGATATTTGACTCTAAAATTTAGTACATATGGTGAAGTAATACAAAACTTGCTAAAATATGATCAAGGGTGATAAATTGTGATCGTTAGTCATTTTAAAATTGACCTCTCGTAAATACATCAAAATAAAGATGAAATTTTGAGCAATAAGAAAATTAAATAGTCATCAAAAGAAGTGCTCTAAAGGATGCCGCTCATCATTAGAGCTGGTTCCCTCAAATAGGATTTATTGAATGATAAATATTCTTTAAATTTATCTCGGTCAACAGACCAAACTAACCGAATAGATGTCGGCGAGAACTTATAATAACAGAATGATTTAGTTTCGATTGGATTAATGTAATAAATTAGCTATTTTTTTTAATTTATTTTTAATTTAAAATATTTTATGTTTTTGTTTCTAAATTTCTTTTTTCTTCCTTTTTCTTTTGTTTCTTTTTCTTGTCCAAATTTTCAACATCCTTAAAAAATAACTCGTCATAAATCTTATCTTTTTTAAAAAAAAATTTCTTTTAAATTAATTACATATCCTTCCAAAATGAGCATTTTTCTTTTATTTATTTTTTCTTTTTCACCAAAATCTTCCTCGTCCAGTTTCTTAGTTAAAACAAAAAAGTTAATTATTTTTTAAACTGAAATTCAAAATTTTAATAAAGCTTACAATTTCGGCTTCACTTCGAGTAACTGAAACTTCAGTTAAAATTTTTAGTATATCTTTTTCGCTTAATTTTTGTTCTTTCAAACTTAAATCTTTAAGAAAAAAAATTTGAAAACCACACAAAATGCTTATTTCTTTCGAATTAATTTACTTATTTTATTTTCTATTTTATGCATTAAGGGAATATCATATTGAGTGACTATAGTTATAGCCATACCACCACGACCAGCTCTTGCCGTACGACCAACTCTATGAATATATTCCTTCGGAACAAAAGGTACATTTTCATTGATTACTAAATCAACTGTTGGAATATCTAGACCTCTACTAGCAACATCAGTCGCAAATAGGACTTTAACTTGACTCGATTTGAATTGAGCTAGTGACGATATTCTCAAACGTTGTTTCATTAATGAATGTATTTCGACACATGGTATATCAAATTTTCTAGCCATAATGGCTAATATTTGACAATTACGACACGTATTTGTGAATACAATAACGGAGCTTTTTGTATTTTTTGCCAAGTAGTCTTTCAATAAATGAAATAGATAAGCGTCTTTGACTTTATTTGGAGTCAAGAGATAAAACTGTTCCAGTTGTTCAACAGTTGCTTTACTAAAAAAAATTAAAAAAATTTCATAACTGAAGATTTAAAGACTTAATTTTAATGAATTACTCTGATTGGGCGTCAAAGATGAACGGTTTCTTGCTCGACAACTCTTGTAACTTTTTAATAGTGTCTGTTATAGTTGCACTGAATAGAAGTGTTTGTCTCTTTTTGGGTAAAATATTAAAAATAGTTTGTAACTGATCTCCAAAATTATCTTCCAAAAGTCGATCTGCTTCGTCTAAAACAAGCATTTGAATTTTACTTAATGAAAAATCTGTACCACTTTCAATATGATCTGCTAGACGACCTGGTGTAGATATGACTATGTGAGGTTTTTCACACAATTGAGTTGCTTGTTCAGTCATTTCTATACCACCTGTAATGACACAGTCTTTAATGTTTATCGGTTTGCCTAATATTCTAAATTGATCTGCTATTTGATAAGCAAGTTCACGAGTCGGTGTAAGGACTAATGCGAATATACCATAAGGATCTTCGGACAGCTTTTGGATGATTGGTAAAGCAAATGCAGCTGTTTTACCCGAACCGGTTTTAGCACAACCAATTACATCTTCACCGTTTAGGATTCGTGGTACACAATTGTATTGAATTGGTGTAGGTGTCTTGTAACCGATTGTTTTACATTGATCTATTAACCATTTGCTAAGGTTAAGTTGTTCTAAAGGTACATCTACAAAGTCTTCACTCATTCTAAAATTTTTTATTTTTGTTAATTAAAAATGAAAAAAAAATAAACGTGAATTCAAGTTGAAATTATTTTTTTTATTTTTAAAATTTATTTTTTTTGTGAATTGTTTTTGTTTCGTCTTCTTAATGTTTCATTATTAAGCTTACTTTTAGCTCAACTTTATTGAGATGGTAATTGGATGATTAAGCAGAATGAACTTGAATTTTTATCTACAAAGCAACTTGTGCTCTACACAAAAAACAAATGTTGACTTCCTTTTAAAAGTAAAGCCAAATAAAGGATAGGCAAACTGATTCACAGTGAGAAATTAAATTTCTCAAATTATTTTGACATGTATTTCCTGTTTAATAGAAAGCATAAACAACTCCAGTTCGAAATAGTCATTTTGCAGTCACATTACAGATGAAATTAAACTAGTGTTGGCAATCGATTAATGAAACAACATAACTAGAGCATAAATGACAGCGGGACTATGTCTAAAGTTTGGAAAATTGAAAAGTTAACCCCTATACACAAGAGTGGATCCAAACATGAAGTCTCTAATTATCGTTCTGTATCATTACCATCGATTATTTGTAAGACAATGAATATGGTATCATAGGTGCCGTTCTTAATTGGATTAAGGACTTCCTTAATGAAAGATTCATAATAGTTGTTTTGGGTGAATCTTGCTCTTAATGGTCTATAGTAACAAGCGGTGTTCATCAGGGATATTCGTAATTTATATAAACGATTTATCAAAAGGATTAACAGCCAATGTCGATTTTATGCTGATGAAAACAAAATTTTTCGTACGTTAGATAATGATCTCTCACAAGCGAAGCTGGAAAGTAATTCGCTATGGCAAAGATTCTAAAGAACCCTACTTTAATATCAAAAATCGAAATTGGACGACTCAACTTCTGAAGACTAGAGAAGGTGAGAAAGATCTTGGCGTAATGTTTTCAGAGGATCTCAAATGGCCAAATCATGTTAATTTTGCTGTAAATAAGGCAAATTGTATGCTAGGAATCATTAAGAAGACTTGCAAGCATTTTGATTGCCAATCCTTCTTTTTGCTATATCTATCCCTGGTCAGACCCCATTTTGGGCATTGTGTAGTTTACTACAAAAAAACAGAACAATTTTTAAAAATTGAAATAATTTTTATTCTGTTTGCCTTATGATGAATCTGCGCATGTAACAAATTGTAACAAACTTTGTTACACCATTGAACAACCTCTGCTAAATTTATGCAAAGTCTCTGCAAAATGCACACTATTAAAAAGTATTATAACTAAATGCGCAATTAGACTGCAGAGTTTTTGCAGAGTTTGCTGAATGGTGTAACAAAGTTTGTTACACTTTGTTACATGCGCAGATTCATCATAAGGCCAACAGAATAAAAATTATTTCAATTTTTAAAAATTGTTCTGTTTTTTTTTACTAAACTTCACAATGCCCATTTTGGACTATGCAGTTAGCGTATGGACACAAGGCATCAAATTGATAGAAAAAGTTCAAGAAAGGGCAATGAAAGGGGTCAATAGTTTGAAACCATTGAACTACGAAGATAGATTAACGGGACTTAAAATTACAAGCCTAGAGGTAAGAAGAGTAAGAGGTAATCTAATACAATTTTATAAATTCCTCAAGGAGTTCAAGAAAGTAAACTTGGTAAGTGGATTAAACTTTTCGATCAGCAATTATGCAAATAGAACAAATGTCTATAAATTAACAAAGTTATTTACGTATGGAACAAGTTGTCCAATGATGTCGTTCAAGTAAAAAATTTAAATTGTTTTAACTCAAAGTTGGATAACTGGATGAAAAGTAACTGCAAAAGCCTTTTCGGCCAAGTGCCTCAACATTTTTTTGTCAGTCCCGCTCAATTTTGTCACTGTGTTTCAACTCAAAATGAGAAGTTGTGAAAGTGACCTAAATGAAAAATATTTTTTTCAATTCAAAGTTCAAATTATTTCAATTTTTTTTGAAATTTTTCATAAACAAATGACAATTAAAAATTGCAATATTCATGTTCTTTTTTATTTTCTTTAATTTCAACGTGTTGTTAAATTATCAATCGCAATAGAAAACCAAAAAAAAAATTTAAATTTTATTCTTAATATTTTTTTATTCAACAAAAACCAAAATATGTCGACTCCAATTTGGCCTGAAGTACAAAAAGCATTTGAAACTAAACGTTACGAACTAATCCTAATCGGTCCGGAGATATCAAAACGTATCGAAGACAATGAGGGAAAGCTAGACGCCAATCTATTCAAACTTAAAAATTTAAATCTACTCGAATTAGCTAAAACAAAGTTATCCATTTTACCCAAAGAGATTTCTTTGGTTACCAACTTGACATCATTCTTGTGTCATTCAAACGAGCTTGTAGAAATCCCACCCGAGATGGGAAAGCTTGTTCACATAAAAAATTTGGACCTTTCGAATAACAAGATTTCAAAGTTACCCCAAGAGTTGTCCAACTTGAAGGAATTGTTCACTGTTAATCTCAGCGGTAATCAACTTGAATCCCTGTTTCCTCTCGAAGGACTCTCAAAATTAGCTGTGTTGAACATAAGCAGAAATAACTTTAAAACACTGCCATCTGATCTAGGCTCAGCTACTTTAGAAAATTTGAGCGAAATAAACGCGTCTTTTAACCAACTAGAAGAACTTTCAGACAAATTAGCCGAACTCCCATCCCTTAAGCTATTCAACTTGGAAAACAATTGTCTAACTCAAGTACCAGCGAATCTTTGTCAATGTATCAAGTTAAAAGACCTATTGTTAAAAGATAACAAACTCAAAGACAATCGGTTAAAAAAACTTGTTGATCAGAACAAAATGAAACCGATTATTGACTACTTGGAACGTATTTATGCGGAAGAATTAAAAAAGAAACCAGCTCAAAAGCCTAAAACTAAAAAGAAACAAGAACAAGAGACTGTTAGTGAATTCGATGTGGTCAAGGTTTATCATTGTCAAAATGAAACGTTCATTAGTCGTGATGTTGTTATAGATGATAGTGTTTTAGATGTGAGACAGTTTATTCTATGTGCAGTCATTCGGGGTGTTGATTTAGAGACCCAGGGGAATTTAAAAAAATTCTTAACAATTCAAGTAATTCCTTTTTTCCGAGCCTTACGGCATAAACAAAAACTAATTGGATTTTTTTTTAAGACAAAATTGCATGAAGAAGAGTGTCAGAAGCGTACATTGGCGACTATAGCGACACATGATTTGGTAAATGTTAAGGATAAGCTGTCTTATGAGGCCGCTGATCCGACCAAAATTGAGGTAATATAAACCAGATTCTTCTGGATAACGAATTATCCTAAATTTTTTTTAATTAAAGTTGGTTCCATTGGGAAGAAAATATCCAGTCGAAGCGAGTGAGTATTATTTCAAGCTAATGGATGAAGCTGAAACAGAACGTAAAGCTAAAAAGCGTAATCAACTATCAGGGATCTATAAGTACTTGACTTTATTGGAAAAACAATCTAAATTCGCGTATCTTCGAGATTCAGAAGCAATATTATCGTTACCACCACTGACTAACGCTGAAAAAACTCGCATGTCAACAAGTACAAAAGATATTCTAGTCGAGATAACAAGCACTGAGAGTTTAGATGTGTGTAAAAAAGTAATGGAAAAGATGTTTATTGACATGTTACAAGCTGGTATTAAGTCAAAAGAAGATTTGAGTGAACAAGTTGAAAGTTTAAAGTTAGATCAAGATGAAAATGAAAAGTTGAGAAATACTTTAATAATCCAACAAGTTAAAATTCTTGATTCAAAAGGTAATATGAAACATGTATATCCGTCTAGAGTCGATTTGAATTTTAGTGAAGTTCCAAATTTAACTAACAAAATTAAAGTTGTAAGACTGTATGATGAAAATTAGTCAAAGATCTTTATTTATCTTGTTTTTTTGTTTATGTCTAATAAATTGAAAACACCATTTTACATTTATTTTTTTGATTTCGTAAGTTATTTCTGTTGAATTTATATCTAAATCAAAATCAAATCACTTTTTGACCCGAAATAGAGCATATAAAAAAACCAAGGTGAGAAAATTTTTAGCCAAATCCATATCCGATCATGAAATATCACAAAAACTAGTTTTTTAAAAGTTTCTTGCAAACTCGGTTAATGATCTCCAACAAGACACATTTTCGGATATGAGATATGGATATTAAAATGTAGGAAATTTAATTTAGAAAGTTATTGTCGAGGCTCTTTTTTTGGAAAAAATTTAATTTTTCTAAAAAATGCGAAAACAAAAAATGTCATTTTTCGCTCGTTGTAAACTGAGTCAGGATTAGGTCCAAGATAATTTAGACTAAATTTTTCCACCAAAATTTACTTAGTAAAGCCCATTCCATTGCTTTCTTTAATACAGCATTGTGAAAAAATTTTTTAAGACTGAATTTGATTACTTTTAAGGATAGACTCAAGCCGATGCCTAGTACAGAGACGTTTTAGAATGGAATTTTTTTTTCTTTCGAAGGTCGGGTCAAGCTTCAAGACATGATTTGGCCTATTTAACTCGCTCCCGATAGTGTGAAACGATTGTGCAAGTTATCTTAACCTTACAGTATTCATACTGTCCACAAGGGTTCCCTTCGGGTGCTTATTATACTCCGGGACATTTACTTGAAAACCCGTCTACCGAAAAGTCTGATATTTTTCCCTCGGCTTGAATGAAGGTTTCTGTGCTCAAATAAAAGATTTCATAAAGATCGGTCGAGTATTCGCTGAGTACGAGGGTGAAATTCAGGTCGTTCTCTAAATTCAGGCAATAAATACCATCTCGCCCATGTTAAAACATTCTTAACTTATACATGCTTAACACATGCTCCTATGTTGTGTTTCGAGTCTTGGACAGCGCATAAAAACAAATTTTAGTGTTATTTTTAGTCGAAGTATTAAAATATAATTTTCTGTTCAATTTGTGATGCTGCACCAAATGCATAATTCACAAAAATATTTTTTATTTTTTCGACAGAAACTCAAGTGTGAATGCTGCTTCAATTTAAAAAACTTGACTTTAAACGCGGTCCAAGACTCGAAACACAACTTAGGAGCATACGTTTTAAGTTAAGAATGTTTTAACATGGGCCAGATGATATTTATTGCCTGCGCCAAAGTTGTATTTCGGGTTGTGAGGCTGCAATATCGAACAAGGAAATACGGTATAGGTTAACTGTCATATTTTTATGCAGATAATTCAAATCTGGGCTCAAATTTAAAATGTTTCATATATTTTTAACATTTGAAAATTTTCTCGGTAAAAAAAAATTCCGACATGGACCTTAATTTCGGCAAAAACTACCTCAAAAAATCGAGTTCCGCATAAAAAAAATGATAAAGACGGTAACTTAATTATATCTTTAATTTCATTATTTGAAAACTAGTAGAACTGGTACATTTTGGTTTGAACAATTTCTTTATGTTCTATTTATGCTTTATAAAGGCTATAACTAAGTAAATTTTGGTCGAAAAATAGCATTGTGAAGTTTAGTTCAAAAAGTTCAGTTCAATTTTTAAAAATCGAAATAACTTTTTTTGCACGGGCCTTATGCAAGCTCTGCAAATGTAACAAAGTGTAACAAACTTTGTTACACCACTGAGCGATCTCTGCAAAATGAGTGCATATTCTTTGCAAAATGCACACCATGTAAAAGTATTTAAATAAATGCGCAATTAGGTTGCAGAGTTTTTTGCAAAGGTCGCCCAATTGTGTAACAAAGTTTGTTACACTTTGTTACATATGCAGATCAAGCATAAGACCTATGAAAAAAGTTATTTCGATTTTCCAAAATTGAACTTGAATTTTTGAACTAAACTTCACAATGCTCGAAAAATTTATTTATTCGAAGTATTTTTTATTTTTGACTCAGTTAAAAAGCCTTTAAATTCATAGCTTTTTAAAAAAAACCCGGCGAATCACCCGGCGAATCACCCTGCGTCTCTAAAGCATTAAATAAGCATAGTCAATGTTTTAAAAAATTGGAAAATCGAATATCTGAATAACTGAATATCTAGCGATTATTTTCAAATATTTCATCGAAAATTTCACGGTATTTTTTTTCTAAATCATAGTATCGAAATAATATTGGTCAAATATTAAAAGGCAAATATTTAAAAAAACTTTTCCAAGCAATAAAAACTAGAAGTAACATGGCTACTCTCAATATCGACAATACATTAACGATTTTACCTTGCTTAAAAAAATCATGAAAAAAACCATGATACCTTGCTTGAGAAAAGTCGCTCTGATGACGAATAAGAATTAACAAAAAATAAAAACCAAGATGAGGAATCGACAAATTCATTTGAAATTATAAACGATTTTTTCACAGATGAAGATAACGACCATTCGAACTTAGCTACCGTAATGATATGTGTATCATTACGGTAGCTGATATCATTTGTTATCAGAATTTATGACAATTTTTGTATCATCTACTATCAGCTTCGATCAGTTTAAATCATATGATATCAGATGATATCAGTAAGAGAATTATAAACATTAATAATTGCCAACACATGCTGATGAAAACTGATATCAGATGATACCAGATAACATCAGATGAGGTCAGCTGATATCATATGATATCATGGGACAAATTAATTTCCACCACTGTAGGAACGCATTTATACTTGGAAACTCTTAGAATCATTTTACAATGCCTGCATTTATTTTCGAAATTTAAATTTTAAATGCCGCATTTTTTTATAAAATTGTTTGAACCTAGTCAATTTGAATTTACTGTAAAACCACTGTAATTGGAACTCAACAAACAACAAGTAATAATCCATTAATTTTACATTGATATCACATTAATGTAATCTTACTGTTTGTTGGTTGAGTTCCAATTACAGTGGTTTTACAGTAAATTTAAATTGACTGGGAAACTTTCGAATGTTTCATCTTCAATTAAATTACCAGAAACATTCGGTAAATTGGCAAATGTATTAATTGAGATATCATCGGAAGCGAGACAAAAAATGTGGGATACTGAGAACTCGATAATATTCGATATCAACAGAAAAGAGCACCGTAAACTCGAGAAAAAAAATTCAAAATTCATGTGGACAGATAATTTCGTATCTAAAACGAATCAAAAATACCGTTGCTTTAAAGCAAATCAGTTTCACTAAAGCTTTTACTCGAGAAGCATTTTTTACTATTTTTTTTTAATAATTGAATCAGATGATGACTTTATTTAAGTGTCTAATCTAATCTCTACTGAAAACTTGATTTAATTTTGTAAAAAAAAAAAATAAATAAATCAAGTTCGAGAAATTTCGGGAAGTTATCAAAACAAAAATAGCAAAAATTTGTGTCTTCAAAAATTCAAGAATTTTCTAAATACATTCATAATCAAGCAAATAAAATATAAAAACCACTAAAACATTTAAAAAAAAATGATTTTTCTTTTTCTCTCTCTTATTGTAGTTACCCTCTTCGAAGCTAAAAATAATTTGGTGTCTCACTATTTTTTTTTTCAATTCGAGAAATTTCTAGAAGTTTATAAAAAATACTATTTGAACGTACACCCCATTTTCATAATTCTTTGTTTTAAAATTAATTTAACTTAAAATTCAGTTTTTTTTTTGTTTTTTTTTAAATCGTGCTTTTTTCTAGAAAATAAACCAAAAAATGAGTACTGCCGATGAACTTAAAGCTAAGGGTAACGCTGCCCTACAAGCCGAAAAATTTGACGAAGCAATCAAATTTTATACCGAGGCGATTCAAATCGACTCGAACAATCATATATTGTATAGTAATCGTTCGGCTGCTTTTGCAAAAATTGGTAAATACGACGAGTCATTGCAAGACGCTGAAAAGACCATTGGTATCAAAAGTGATTGGGCTAAAGGTTATTCGCGCAAAGGCGCTGCTCTTGAGTTGCTAAATCGTTACGACGAAGCCGTCAAAACTTACGAACAAGGCTTAAAATTCGATCCTAATAATGAACAATTAAAAGAAGCATTGAAACATTGTAAAGATGAACTTGAGACACCGCTTAATTTTGGAGGCGCTGGTGGAATGAATCCGTTTGCTGATCCAAAATTTTTGGCCAATCTTGCCATGAATCCAAAGACCAGAGGTTTATTAAGTGACCCAGAAGTTCAAGCTTTACTTAAAGATTTACAAAAAAATCCGAACGACATTGCGTAAGCATACTATCTATAAATCACTTTATCTTACCTAATCATTATTTACTTAAGTAAATTGTTGAATCATCCAAAAGCTTCTCAACTATTGGGAGCTATGTTTGGTGGTATGGGTGGGGCTAATCCATTTGGTGGAGAAGAAGAAATGGAACAAGAAGAACCAAAACAAACACCACCACCACCGCCACAAGAAAAAAAACCCGAACCAAAACCAGAGCCAAAAGACAATTTAACACCTGAACAAAGAGAAGCTGTTAAAGAAAAAGATTTGGGTAATGAAGCCTACAAGAAGAAAGACTTTGAGACCGCTCTTAAACACTATAGCCGTGCTTCTGAACTTGAACCAACTAACATTACTTACATCACAAATTCAGCTGGTAAGATTTGTTTGGAAAATGTTACGATCAATTTTTAATCGATTTTTTTAGCTGTTTATTTTGAACAAAATGAATTGGCTAAATGTATTGAAACATGTGAAAAAGCCATCGAAGTTGGTCGTGAAAACAAGGCTGATTTTACTTTGATTGCCAAGTAAGAACTTTTTTTAAAAAAAATGAAAGACTTAAGGAATTTAAAAAAAAAATATTTCAAGAGCTTATTCCAGAATCGGTAATGCGTACTACAAACAAAAAGACTTAAAAAACGCATTGAAATATTACAATCACTCGTTATCCGAACATCGTAATCCGGATATTTTAAAAAAGAAACAACAAGTCGAAAAAGAAATTAAAGAAGAAGAACAAAAAGCGCTCATAAATCCAGAAGAAGCTGAAAAAGAGAAAAATATTGGTAATGAAGCATTTAAAAAAGGAGATTTTCCAACAGCAATGAGACATTACAATGAAGCTATTAAACGTAATCCAAGCGATCCAAAATTGTTCCGTAATCGAGCTTTATGTTATTCAAAATTAATGGAATTTCAATTGGCTTTAAATGATTGTGATCAAGCTATAAAATTAGACCCAAGTTTTGTTCGGGCGTATGTTCAAAAAGGAGCAATTTTGTTATTAATGAAAGATCAAGCTAAAGCCATGTCAGCTTATGCTAAAGCTATTGAACTTGAACCGGATTGTAAAGAGGCTATTGAAGGTTACAGATCGTGTGCTATTAAC
This sequence comes from Brachionus rubens, assembly GCA_022207745.1. Taxonomy (NCBI): domain Eukaryota; kingdom Metazoa; phylum Rotifera; class Eurotatoria; order Ploima; family Brachionidae; genus Brachionus; species Brachionus rubens. Next base: position 841,991 of record JAJVHD010000043.1, on the reverse strand, counting down.
TCGGACCCAGAAGAGATTAGAAAGCAAGCAATGCAAGATCCAGAAGTGCAAGAAATTCTAAGAGATCCAGCTATGCGTATGATTTTAGAACAAATGCAAACTGATCGACAAGCTGTTCAAGATCATTTAAAAAATCCTGAAATTAGAGCTAAAATTCAAAAATTGATCGAGGCTGGTCTCATTCAAGTCCGATAGAATGATTTTTTTTTAGTATCTAAGTTAACTCAGCAACATATTTTTTCAAACAAAAAAATGTATTTGTTCTAAATTTTATTTAAAATCGCAAAATATTCTTTTTTTTAATTTTTAAAAAAATTTTAAATAAAAATAGTTGTTAAAAAATTTTAAACGTCCTTAATTGTTTTTTTATCCAAGGCGCCACGGTGCAGTAAGGTATTAATACAGGTACGGAGTCATCTGTCTGTTAAATTTTGCATATTGCTATTATGCTAAATGGTTTTAGAAAATTTAAGGGATGTTTCGTCACAATCGAATATACTAACAGCACGAAGCTTGATAAATCCAAATAAATCTATTTAACACAAAATTTTTGTGATAAAATTTTTATTGATAATGGTAAAAATAATTATTCTACTAGTTTTTAGAGGAGCAATTACCCGTAATCCAAATGATTTAATCCAAAACCTACTTTTTTAAGTCTTAAAGTGTGCGGATTAGACTGATTCGATTTTAGCATACAATGCGACTCGAAATTTCGACGAGTACGAGTACGAGTCCGAGTAAATACTTTTACTCGTCTGAAAACTCGAGTAACGAGTAAATATCGAGTAAATTTTGGAAAAAAACATTAAGATTTCAGATTCCATATTAATTGAATAATTTTATTATAATAATTGAGATCGAGAAATTCGAAAATCAAGTCAAAAATACTAAAAGTGTTTTAGAAAAAAAATTAATTCGACTGTTTCCCAGTAGTCTCATACTAGATTTTTGCAAAAACCAACGCGACTTTGATTTGACTATCAAACTTATCAAGCTTCCATAATACAATAATACGATTATTATCAAGATAAGAAGAGTCATGATATGATATATTTATAGCAACATTTTGACAGTTCGCAGAAAAAAATTTGTGAAGGGCCTGAACTGTATCCAATATAATTTATATCAAGCTGAAACAGCTCAGAGAGTTACTGACCCAGCATGAAGTGGCTGAAATTTTTTAGTGGATGTGCGTACGAAATTTTTAAGAAAAATAAAAAAATATTTAAAAGCCTTTTTTTTTAATAGGCAAGAAAACAAAACGCTTTACTGATATTATGCATCTTCATCAGGGACGACCAAAAGTTGCTTTTTTTCAAACTTTAAGTGCTGAAATAGTTGCTAAGGCTTGTTGAAAGGTGTTTGATGTTCTTTCTATAAATCATAATTTAGGTTGAAGGTAACAAAAATGATTTCCAAAGGAGCCTTTTTGTTTGTCTTCGATTGTTCTAGAAATTGTTCGAGTAACTTTTGGGCGTCCCTGATCTTCATACGTTTTATAATTTATTACGGAAATATTTCAAAATATTTGGATGTCCCAACTTTAAAGTTCAGATTGATTGTAAGAATTAGAAAAGATCATGACCTAAAATTTATACTTTTTAATGATCATTTAAGCTGTATGAAACACGATGACTCAAAATTCATAGGTAATGTTGACTAGACTTAACTAACTTTTCAAATTATTTGGAAAACTCAAAAAAACTCTTCACATTGCAGAGACGACCAAGCCTTTTCCATTTACGATACTTAAATGTTATTTTGTTAGATCGAAAACCTTTTTAAAAACTTAAAAAAACAACTAAGGACTTGGTATCTATTTTAGCTTAATTATTTAAAGCTTAAAAAAAAACATAGATTTACTTACCGTAAAACCTTGTATACTACCCGAACTTAATCTCAAGCATGGATTAAGTTTATTGCTGTACTGCAAGCATTTTAAGTTGCAGGAGTAGTATGCAAAGTTACCGATTTCTTAATAACACATATTCAGGAAGATTTTAGAAATGTGTTCGAAATTAAAATAGCTAATTTTAAACTGTAACAAAAAAACTAATTTTGGGTATCATAACAAGGTTCAGACCATTTATATTTATTTCTTATCATCATATGTTCCCACTGAATTAGATTATTTTAAATTAAATGAAAGTCAGTAGTGAAAACTTAAAATTTCTTTAGCCTAGTTAAGGACTTTATATAGATTAACTAATAGTACGTTTAACTAACCAATTTTTTATAGAAAACGGAATTTTAGAATAGGACTACAAAGAATATAGTATTCAGACCTCAAAAAAGAACTAAAACTAGATAAATTTCTAGAAATTATTTTTAAGAATTACTATAGACTAGAGAAATTTCAAACACGAAGACCATTAAATTCTAAAAAAAAACATGTTTATCAAATTTATATTATAAAGCTTATAAAAAAATATCTCTTTAATAAAAAATTAAAATTTAATCAAATTATAGCGGCAAATATTTCAAAAAAGATTTAGTTATTTTTAAATTTCAAATAAACTTAAAGCTAATCTTATCTGTATTTTTTTTAGAATATTTTTTGTTATATACCGTATTGCCTTGCAAACAAATGCCCCCAAAATAACACATTTGAGGACCAAAAAAACTAGGAAGCAAATTGATTTTAAAGTATACTTGATGCGTTCTGGATACATCTCAGCATAGTCTAACAAAAGACTTTAAGTAAAATTTATACTGATGCTAATACGTTCAAAAAAGGGGTGTCTTAGGGGGGCATTCTAATACAAGGAATTACGGTACCTGACAAGCCAAAAATTCATCAAAAAATAGCACGAAAACGAATTTAATTATGATTTCTTGTGATATGGGATTTCATTAAATCTTACTTTAACAGCGTTTTTGACTTGATTTTCGAATTTCTCGATCTCAATTATTATAATAAAATTATTCAATTAATATGGAATCTGAAATCTTAATGTTTTTTTCCAAAATTTACTCGATATTTACTCGTTACTCGAGTTTTCAGACGAGTAAAAGTATTTACTCGGACTCGTACTCGTCGAAATTTCGAGTCGCATTGTATGGATTTTAGTCTCTTACGATGTGTAAAATCACGTTTTACAGAGGGATTACAGACCACATCCTTTACCAGCACTACAATTATAGTTAAGGACTTTATTATAGTTGTGGTCACTTTTGTGGTGAACAGTTTCAGTTTGATTTGAAAAAAATCAGAATTCGAAAATAGAAGTAAATAACAGAATAATCTTTGAAAATTTTCCGGAACGTCCTCAATAATACAGTACTGCTACGATTTTATGTTTTTACTAATTTTTACGTGAATTTCCGTGATTTTACCAAAATTCAATTAAAAACAGGTAATTTTAAGTTAAATTACATTTTTAAAAAACGGGAAATTTACCTTTATTTACCGGATTTTACGCAAACTTACCTGAAATAACGTAAATTCTCGTAAAAAGCAAAAATTCCACTTGTTTTATTGATTGTTAAACTTCGACATCGATAAACTCATCAAAAAAAAATCAAAAAAACTGAAATCCATCCTAAGTACGTCTTAAAGATTACGAAGTATTCTCCAATAGTTTTTATCTCTGAATGATTCAGAGCGTTTTTGTTAAAAGAATCAAAAAAAAGAGGTGGAATTTTTGGTCTCCTGGAAATTGATGTTAAATCAATTTAATGTTAAAATATTATTCTTAAATAAATTGAGCTCAAAATATTTTATTGTTAAAAAAAAGATAAGAAATTGATTTCATAATAAAGTAATGTTATTTCTAAAATTAAATTTTAATGTTAAGGAAATTGATGTCAATTAAAAAAAAAATACAAAACAATTAAATAGTATGATTGGATTTTACTAAAACGGTTCAAATATTCTTTCTTTGATACTATTTTTCAGATTCGTTTAAGTCAGTACTTGACACAATAAAAAGACTTCTATCTTTTTAGTCAAATTAATACTAATAAGTGTACCGTAAACCCCCTCTATATGTATCGAGTATTTTTTTTTAAACATAATGATTAGTGAAGTATTGAGTTAGATTCCTAATACCTTATTTTAAAGATAAGGCTGAATCGGTTAGAATGAGGTATTTTCCGACCGTAAAGTGAAAAAATGTTTTTGTAGAAACCTTATGTTAAAGGTCAAATTTACTGGGTACAAATAGAGAGGGTGAACGGTACCGTATAAATTGACGCAGAGCTAATATAAAATGTTTGACTTCAACGGAGTTTCTGTTATAGGTCCAATAAAATTTGGCTTACTGTAAGGATTGCTTAATGACTGGATTTAGATGACTGCTAAACTAAAGATTCTAAACTTAAGGTTTGGATGAGCGCTGTTATTGAAATAGATAAGGTCCCAAAAGCAACCCCAGCTTTGTAAAAGACAACGGCAGCATCTATGCTCCTAAGTACGATCCCTAATATACGAACACAATTACCGTATACCATTGCAATGAAGTGCGTGCCCTTAAACCTGAGTTTCGCGCTGTTTCCAATTTTTTGATTGGCTAAAAAAAAATTTGACCAATCAGAAAATTGCATACAGCATTTTGTATGCAATTTTGGGTTGCTTTTGGGACCTTATCTATTTCAATAACAGCGCTCATCCAAACCTTAAGTTTAGAATCTTTAGTTTAGCAGTCATCTAAATCCAGGCATTAAGCAATCCTTACAGTAAGCCAAACCTAAAGCCAGAGAATTTGATCTCTGGTTAGATTTTTTAGGAAGAAGGTTCATATATCTTTTAAGAACAAGTCAAGAATAGAAAGAATAAAATATTTTTTAGAAAATTTATTTTTCATTTTTTTAGTGTGACGACCGACACAATGTAGCGCCGCCACTGATTATTGTTTAACCTTTATAGGCAAAATTTGGCTGTTGCTAAAACACAGACCGTTTTTTGTATACTATTCGAAAAAGAATTTTTTTATTGAAAAAGCAAAGGTAACTGTTCAATAGAAATTTCCAAAAACCTCTACGGACTTTAGTCTTTTTACAGGGACCTATGGTTTTCTCGAAAATGAGCTAACTTTTAACCAACCTATCAGGATCTTGTAGAAAAGCAAAAAAATGATATTTACAGTGAACCAAACATGCTAGAAGAATAAATCTTTTTTTTAAAACGAAAGCTTAGATGATTCTCTACAAGATTATCTCGGACAAAAAGTTCAGTTCAAAATTAAAGAATATTTTTTTATAGGAAATGAAGATGGAGTAAAATAAAATTCTACAAGGTGTAACAAAAAATGTTACACAACTTGTAAAAAAAAAGAATTAAAGTGCAGGAAATTCAAAACTTCCGTGCTATCTAAATTTCTAATTTTTGACTTTAAATTCGTAATCTACGACCTTTAAAACCCCAAAAAATGATTTTTTTCATGGGGGTAAAAAGTTAAAAATTTTGCCCCTACCCCACGGCTTTTTGCAGCCTTACGAAAACCCTCCTTTATTAAACATTCAAGAACTCATGATTGGTAAAAGCTATTTTCAATCTGAAGATATCGTCGGATAGCTAAAGAGCTCCGATTTACGCACCGATTAAAATCGGAACGAAAAAAAAATTCTACAAGTCAAACATGGGCGAAAACAGCGGAAAAAGGGTCGATTTTTCAGTCAAATCACATCTAGTCCCAGGGGTCAATTATGACCCCCTCTAATTTTTTCGAAAAAATAAGCAAGACAAAATTTGGAACAAATCTATGGTTTTACTTTTTTCATTTTTAGCTTTATTTCATTTAAAAAAGCAGACGAAAAGTGACATAAAAAACAAAAACCCTAAAGATGACGAAATTTTCACTTTTTGACCAAAAAATCGAAATTCTCGTGTATGAAAACCCCAAAAAACATATACGATTACATTTAAAAGTGATCCTTTCAGTTTCCCTAAAAAAGAGCCTTATTTGTACCGTTTTCAGCACCCAAAATCGATTTTCAAAAATACACTATTTAATCGATATATATATATGCTTTTTTTGGTTTTCATACACGAGAATTTCGATTTTTTGGTCAAAAAGTGAAAATTTCGTCATCTTTAGGGTTTTTGTTTTTTATGTCACTTTTCGTCTGCTTTTTTAAATGAAATAAAGCTAAAAATGAAAAAAGTAAAACCATAGATTTGTTCCAAATTTTGTCTTGCTTATTTTTTCGAAAAAATTAGAGGGGGTCATAATTGACCCCTGGGACTAGATGTGATTTGACTGAAAAATCGACCCTTTTTCCGCTGTTTTCGCCCATGTTTGACTTGTAGAATTTTTTTTTCGTTCCGATTTTAATCGGTGCGTAAATCGGAGCTCTTTAGCTATCCGACGATATCTTCAGATTGAAAATAGCTTTTACCAATCATGAGTTCTTGAATGTTTAATAAAGGAGGGTTTCCGTAAGGCTGCAAAAAGCCGTGGGGTAGGGGCAAAATTTTTAACTTTTTACCCCCATGAAAAAAATCATTTTTTGGGGTTTTAAAGGTCGTAGATTACGAATTTAAAGTAAAAAATTAGAAATTTAGATAGCACGGAAGTTTTGAATTTCCTGCACTTTAAAAACAAAATTTTTTTTTGGTCTTGTAACTAAATCTAAATCTGATTCAAAGGCCTTGGATTCGATCCCCGGTCAAATTTTAGAGTACAAGAATTCAAGAATATCCAAGTTCCCAGATTTACGTAACATTACTTGTAATTGTTAAGACCAATAACTCGACACTTCTTAACTATGTCTGTATTCTTTTTCTTTGTAAATGTTAACTCTTTTTTCACTTATTTTCCACTGCAGTTACCACTTTCATATATACTTATTATTATTATTATTATTATTACTTTATTTAAGCCTCATAGGCAGACATATAAAAAAGGAAACAGAAAAAAAGAATAATAAAAAAAAAGCTTTTTACAAATTAAGTATAAAAATTTACCTGAGTAGATCATTTACTAGTTCATAAAGGTAGAAATATTCTAAATTTGTATTCATCAAACTTTTAATTTGAATAAAAATATATTTAATTGAGTCGACCAAACCATCATTCTTGCATTTGAACAGGTCATCAATTAGAGCCAACGAGATGTTGCCACTGTATTCAACACAATCAATAAAAATCTTTTTTCCAACATAGTCCAGTTGTTTGCAAAATGTCGTATTTTGCCTATCAAACGTTTTGTAGTACCTCTTAAGATAAAGAAGAAAACCTCCTACTAACTACTAACAATTTGGATTCCAATAAACAGTTTTTCATTTAAATTAGTTTTATTTTATTCATCTATTCCCATCCGAGATTACGACCTCTACATTAAGTAATGAAAATTACTTTTACGAAAAACGAGTCACAAATAGCAAACAAAATAATCGAATCTATCAAGTTGAAAAGGAAAAATAGTATTTATGTATCTTTCGAATGTGCAAATGAGCTAATTACGAAACTCAGTATTCGATTTGCAATGAGTCACAAATCAAACAAAATTAGATTAGATAGGCCGAACTTTTGATACGAGTCGAATATCTCGTGTTTCTTTTAAACAAATTTTGTGAATTATCATTTTTTAATTTTTTTTTTCATTTACCATTATCTAAATTTAGCTTATTCAAAAGTAATGTTATAAAAATTAATGAATACTTTAAATAATCTAAAAAATAATAAAAATTTAGCTAAAAGCTTATTTCAAATTTTAAAATAAGAAAAGTTTATTTGCCTCTTAGAGGGACCCATCTAAAACACGCACCCAGGTGCAACTTTTAAACGAAGCGATATTAGAAAAAAATTATTTTCATGCAAGATAGAGTAAACCACCAGCTTCAAACTGATATCCCATTAAGACTCCTAGTGCAGGTATTTGGACTGAAAAATTCATTTTTCAATTTAGGATCATAAAGGACCCTCAAGCATCCCCTATAAAAGTACGACGCACCCACCACTTTCTATATACCATAAGAAAGCTATAAATTAGATCTATAAAATGGTATGGTTCTTTTTCAATTTGGATGTTTGTATAAAGAGAAATTAATCGCCAAAAAAAGTTGCTTTTTTAAAGAAAAAACTCATTTTAAACAAAAAACCATTTATGTGTTAAAGGTAGTATGATATTAACCAAAAAAAATTAAAGAAACTCAATACCAAGCATTGTTTAATACAATTAAAAAAAATTGGGGATGGCAAATGATTCCTTGTTTCACGGAAATTGTTTTAGTTTTAAAATCTCATTTTTTTAAACTTCAAATTGAATACTACCGTAAACACGAGCCTTTAACCTTTAACAAATGTCCTTAAAATATTTATTCCATTTTCCAAGCATGACTTTTTGAATTTTTTGTCGAGGATCGGAAACTTAAATTTGATGGAAACTTTTTTATGTGTAAAATCCTATATAAATCGGCACCGACAAAACATTCAAAAAGTCATGCTTGGAAAATGGAATAAATATTTTAAGGACATTATATTAAAGGTTAAAGGCTCGTGTTTACAGTAGTATCCAATTTGAAGTTTCATTATTTTTTCAAATACTTAAAATTGTATAAAAACAAAAAAATGAGATTTTAAAACTAAAACAATTTCCGTGAAACAAGGAATCATTTGCCATCCCCAATTTTTTTTAATTGTATTAAACAATGCTTGGTATTGAGTTTCTTTAATTTTTTTTTGGTTAATATCATACTACCTTTAACACATAAATGGTTTTTTGTTTAAAATGAGTTTTTTCTTTAAAAAAGCAACTTTTTTTGGCGATTAATTTCTCTTTATACAAACATCCAAATTGAAAAAGAACCATACAATATAGCAATAGGAGTCTTAATGGGATATCATTTTGAAGCTGGTGGTTTACTCTATCTTGCATGAAAATAATTTTTTTCTAATATCGCTTCGTTTAAAAGTTGCACCTGAGTGCGTGTTTTCAAAAAAGCACCCGGGTGCGTGTTTTAGAGGGGTCCTCTTAGAGTTAATTCTTCATAATTTCAAGTCCATTTAAAAATCAATAACCTTTTTTCTCAAGTACAAGCGAATTCCGGCTATCAAAGGATTTCTTAAATTCGAGTAGATTTAAGAATTTTCCTTTGAAAAATATTCTTAAAATTAATTTTTAGTGGCTGAATTAACTCACTAGACTTCACATTCCCGTACGCAATCTACTCAGTGTCAGTCACACAAAACATTTTACAAAATTAATAAAGTGCTAAGCAGAGTTGTTCCTCAAGTCCAAGTCATAACTTGACTTGATTTTTTTTTTTATAAACAAGTTTGACTTGACTTTATGGGGTAAATACTTGAAAAATCGCGAATTGAGAAACAACTCTGGTGCTAAGGCAATCGTAGTCGTAGTCTTATGTTGATTCTTCTCATGCAACAATTTGCAACAAAAATTTTTACACCTTTTACAAGCAATCTCTGTTTAATTTTTGCAAATTTTCTGCAAAATGCTTTCTGGTAAACCGCGTTGAAGCTGATTACATTTTTTGTAAATCTGATGATACAATCAGTCTTTAAAGGATGGGTAGTTAATAGGTTTACACTTCGTAGAGGTTTCATTATTTCGATTTAGAGATTCATTATTCGAATAGAAATTTTTCCTTCATAAGTAAAAAAAGGAGCTTTTTTTCATTTTATTTTATCAAAAGGATTTTTAAAGTTCGATTTTCTTGTTCCTTAAGAAATTTTCAAAAATTTTGTTTCGAAGGATTTTGCTCAAACGAAAGAAAGGAATGAATTATTGCTGTTTCTTTTTTTATTTTGTTAATTAAAAGTTTTTTTAAGCTTTCACGATCTTTCGAAGCGTCATTCTCAACCCTAAAACTTTTGAACACTATTTTATAAGAAACCAAAAATTTTTTTATTTATTTTGTGCATTTTCAATCTGTTTTTATTTTGATAACTACAACCCTGTTCATTCAAAGCTTCCAAAAATGAACCTTCATGAACTATCAAGGGAACCTGAATATTCAAAAGTCTTCAAATATTTTCAAAAGTTTTCAAGTATTTTCAAATTTTTTCTTCACTTTTCATTTTTTTTCAAATATTTGAAGACTTTAGAACATTCAGGGACCCTTGAACGTTCATTTTTGGAAGCTTTGAATGACCAGGGTTGTATTTATGATCAAAAAAATTTTTCCTTTTTCAAAATTAAAAAAATTGTTTCGAAATAAAATTTTTCGTAAATATTTGATTTTCGCTTATTCGAAGTGTAACCTTAGTTGTTAACCAAAATCGACGACCGTTATTTGGATTGGCCAGTTGTAAAATTTAACCTCATTACATTAAAGAATTTAAAAGAAACGATTGCACATATTATTGTCATGAATATATACTTGATTGCTGTAACTCTTATTATATTAGCCGATTCTCCTTAAAAATAGATAGATTTGAGCGATGTAAAGTTTAGTATCAAAATATCAGTATCAAAAAATTCAGCAATGTATTTCAAAAGTATGATACTTTTGATATTTGATATTTAGCTGCGTATTTAGAACTATCTTCAATTGTTTGTAAATTTAGGTAAAAATTTTTGGGTCATGTGGACTTTGTGATCAGTTGATCACCAAAAAATGTGATCATGTGTATCATGTGGATTTTGTGATCTTTTTGATCACAAAATCCTTGATCACAAAATTTGTGATCAATCCAGACTAAAAATTCATCATTAACATCATCATCATCATTGACATAGTGCATAATTGCTTCCTCCTCAAGGTCACCGTTAACATCTATATATGCCTTCTCAAACGATCGCAAAGGTGTCCCGGGTTCATAAAATCGTACCATGGCAATCAAAATTTTGTCATAACAGCCAACTCGATTAGTTTGAAGAGTTCCATAAACTTTCGATCCTGTTTGTGCAGGCACCTATAAAATTATGATACTATAAAATTAATAATCGATTGTTCGAAATAACAAAGGATAATTGTTTACCTGTCACTTGATCTAAGAAATTATAAGAATGGTTGACTGTACTATGTTAGAAATCTTTCAAACTTGATATTTTGTTATAGGAAGGCCAACAATCAGAAAAAATCATTGTACCGGTTAAACACTTATCATATATTATACAGAGGAGCGTCTCTGCCTCTCGGTCTGGAACAGTTTGCATGTAGCATTTGCTTGGCTTTTGGTCGGGTTTAGGGATGGGGTCTTTTCGTTCAACCATGCCAAATGTCCAAACTTGAGGTCTTTTCAAATCCTTCCCTTTCCAATGCTTGACTTTTGCATAGAGGGATTCGTCGATCTCGACTATCTTGTTTTGCCCTCCAAGCTTTATATTAGGTTTATCTAAATCTTATGTACATATCTGTCTCAATTTGAAGAATAAGTTCGAAACAGTGCCTCTTGTTAGTTTATGATTAAAATTGAGCTACATTAAGCTAACTGTCTTTGAAATTGTCAATTGAGCAGACCAACATTTAATAATTGCTAAAACAATCTTGAGAGGTTTTTTGAAAAGGGCAAAAAATGAACCATCAAAAACTGATTTAAAGGTGCCACAAGTTGAACATCGCCATGACAGCAGGCAATTTGTTGAATTTTTGTCTCTCTTTCGACTCTTTAAAACCATGACTTGACCCTTTCTCTTACACTTTTCATTGGTACAGTATTGTTTGTTATACACGAGCCCTATCTCTCGTAGTTTTTCGAAAATTTTTGTTTCATCATTTATGTCCATTGCAAATATTTTAAAATTTTTGTGATCAAGAAAATTTTTTTGTGATCAATTTTTAGTCTGGATTGATCACAAATTTTGTGATCAAGGATTTTGTGATCAAAAAGATCACAAAGTCCACATGATACACATGATCACATTTTTTGGTGATCAGCTGATCACAAAGTCCACATGACCCAATTTTTTGTTTTTTTTTAATAGATAATTTAGAAAATTAAATGGATAGTTTTCGTCGAAAATTAAACTCTTTAATTAAAACGTCTAACTATGTTGACGCTAAAGGAGACAAACTCATAAATGTTGAAAACCGCGATAAAGGAATAATGAAACTGATATTTGAGACTTATATGGATTCATCATCGCAGTATGAAATGTTTAAGATTCGTCACAACTCTTCGGAGACAAGTGGCTTAATAGAATATTTAAAAAAAAGTACTAAAGTTAAAATAATCGGAATGATGGGTTTAACTGACCGTTTAAAAGAGCCCTTAAAAAGCTTTTTAAAAATAGATGATGAAACAGTCAATCATTATGTAAATGGAATTAACAAAATAGATGAAGGTGTGTTTGCATTAGCCAATCAAGATCGTTTAGTATTTTATTATAAGTGTAATGTCAACTTATTTAAAAGCAATACTCCCCTTGATTTGAATACATTAATAATCGATTATATTCGTGATCTTTGCGATTTATGCGAAATAATTATTATTATCCCAGGTGAATTTAGATTGGAAAAGCCACTTTCTAATCCGTTTCATGATCAAAAATCTCCTTCTATTAGTTTATTCGAAAGAACTATTCAACCTCATGAATCAATAACTATTAATCAGCTTAAAATTTTAAATCAAGATGATTTTAAATTTAAGATTGAGTCAATGGATGATCACTCAAATATGCTGTGGAATGTAACAATCGATACACAATTTGAAACAATACGAATAATGAAAAAAATAAGAACAAAAAATTTGTCTGGGTCAGTTATTCATTGGAAAGATGAAATGCTTGCTGATTATAATAGCGTTAATAAATCCATAATGGAAAACTGGACAAAAAAGGGTTTGTTTGAAAAAATTACTCAAAATGGATTAGAAGTCTATGAAAAATTTATACCAAAAGATGAACATAGAAATTCAAAAATCAAAATTACATATGAATTTTTGGAAAATTTACTGCGTGGATACAAGATTGAAGTTGATACGCTTTATGGCGTTTACCTACAGAATAAATTTATAAACTTAGGAATTGAAAACCAATTGAGACAAAATCAATGCGATATTTGTAATTCAATAAAAAAAAAACAGCCTGAACATACAAACTGTTTATCTTTAGCTGATCTTATTTCAAAATTAAGCAACTCTAAGGCAGAAACTATTAAATTGTTATTGGAAAATCAATATAGTCATCTTATTGAGAATTACGTGTTAAATGAAAACATTGTTCTTAATTTTATTAAGACAAACTGGAATGTTGAGAAAAAAATCGATTTTGAAGATGGTTTAATGGATTTAAGAAAAGAGTATCTTGATAAATTTTTGAATTTTATGGTCGATAAAGTTCAAGCTTACAAATATAAAACAAAATTAAACGTTAAAATTTCATATTTTCAAGCAAATTTTATCAGGGATGCTAATTCAAACATTTCGTCAGTTAAAATTGTTAAAAAACCATTCGATTTTTCAAAAAATTTTGAAATACAAAACGGTAGAGAAATTGAACAGATATCTGTAGATGTGCATTGTTTTCAAAATGAATTAGGGTTTGCAATGATACGAAACATACCCAAAGACAAATCAACACAACAATATTTTCAATTGGATGAGAAAAAATGTAATGATTACACTGAGTATTCGTCGCCCGAGTCTCGTATCATAATAGATCATAAAGCAAATATTTACGTAGTATACGATAACATAAACAAAAAAGCACACAAAGGAAAATTAAATCCTAAAACTGGAAAATTGCAAAATCCAACAATCATTCATACTCTATACAACACAATAATCGAAGGTGTTAGTAGTAATTTAGGGTTTATAAAAAATGCTTCATTTTTACCTGGTTCAGATACGTTACTCTTAATTGATGATAATTCAAATTTTGTCGAATACAATCATATGAGTGGAACATTGAGACTTGTAACAAAAAAGATCAATAACGGAACTTTGATTGAAAAACAAGTAATCAAGCCTAAAAATGACCACGAAGTCTATCATGAGGTTCAAGTTGTTCCGAATGGTAAATGCATTTTGTTAAGATGTAAAAGTTCAATTGATGTGTACGATCTTAATTGGAATTGTATCTTGAGCATTTCGTATGACTTGGAAAAATTTTTATGCTTCAAGACTTTAATGGATTCAAATTCTACAATATTGTTGGTAATTCAAAATGACACTAATGAAAAAATAATTGCCTATGAACTACAAGGCTTTTCAGCAACTAAAACACTCGATGTAACATACTCTAAAAAGGAGAAACCAAAGGGTTTTCCATTACTCGATTGTTTTTACATGATTCAACGTAAATATGGTTCCCAGTCAAAGTTTATCGGATCACCGAGCAAACAAAAGTTACATTTACTATTAGATGATTCAAACAAGGACAATGTTGATGCTCTCGAGACTTATTTTTTGGATCTAAAAGTCGGGAGTATGCAGATACATATTGATGGATTAGACGAGTTTAATTTCGAGAGTGTTTTCAAAAAAGTATCGGCTCTATCACTTGAAACTATTCAACGTATTATCGAAACACGTATTCCTTTACACGTTGCAACAATTGAAGCATCGAATATATTTCCACTTCAAAATGGTAAAAACATATATGATCAAATAATATCGTGGACTGAGAACGATAAAAATAGTGACACACTCATCGAACACATTGTTTCTTTGATAAGTCTTGGTTCGTATGAGAATATTCTAATTGAGCACAAGGCATCGGTAAAAGTAATTGCGATTGTTGGTCGACAAAGTGGTGGTAAAAGCTACTTTTTAAATCGATTGACTGGATCAAGGTTTAATGTAGCTTCAACAAGATGTACAGATGGTATTTGGATGAGTTTGGCCTATCTTGAAAATCAATTATTTGTAATTTGTGACTGTGAAGGTTTATTTTCGACTAGAAGAAACGAAATAGAAGAGACTAAACTTTGTTTGACCTTGTGCGCAATTTGTGATGTGTTAATCCTCAATCAAGATTTGAGCTTTAACAGATACTTAAATCAGTTGTTTCAAAATTTTGCCAAAAGTTGTGACAGATTAAATGGAAAGAAACTTTTCAAAGGAACACTGATGATAGCTATACGCGATGTTTCAAGCCAAGACGCTGAAGGTGCTTATACTGAAATGATTAGTAACATTAAACAAAATTCATTGCAGAGTAAAAACCCTTACTTGGAGAAATTGTTTGAGGGTAAAATTCGGGGACATTGCTTACATAATTTCGAGAATTATATCTTCAATGAAGAAGTTGATGATATTAGAAATTGGTTGCTAAATGATTTAAAACCAAAATGGTCAAGTGGCTTTGAATTTTTGGACACGTTTAAATTTGTCTTAGCTCAAGTACATACCGACGATGACACTATTCTTGACATGCGTCGATTTAAAAAAATACTCAACCAAATAGAAAAGGAAGCGTTAGAGATGTTTATGACGGGTCAAAGTAATTTAAGCACATGTGAGCCTTTGGTCATCAAATTTAATGAATTGTACACGGACAAAGAAATAGTTATACATCAAAATGAAATTGATTTTACCAAATTTAGTGACAGTGAACTAGATAAATTGGATATTTTATTTACAAAAATATTGAGTGATAAAATTCAAATGAATTATCAAGAAGATATACACAACGAATGGTTCCATGTGTTGAATCATTTTAGTGACAAATTAATCCAACATCGAAAAGAGTTTATTCTAAAATACGTAGACGATACTTTGCTGAATTATGACGTTAACTTTGAAGCTGATGTAGAAAATTTTAAATTTTCATTGAAAACAAAGATAGAAAATTTGATGCAAAAATCTTATCTATGTCAACGTAAATGTCGACTATGTGATCGTGTATGTGTTTTTGAATTGAATCATAACTGTGATTGCAATTGTGAGACGGGACATTTATGCCGTAAACAATGCCAGCTTTGTGCTAGTGAAAAAAAAGCTATATGCATTCAAAAGTATGGACATGTAGAACAAGTTCACAAATGTAATGATGGTCACGTTTGTGGTTTAATATGTGAAATAAGCTCCGAGTGCAAATTTACTTGTAATTTGGAAGTCAATCATTTTGAAAGTGTGAAACATAATTGTAAAAATAATCATAGATGTAAACAGAAATGTACTATTTCTCATTGTAACGCAACATGTGCTTTTGGTCTTGAAAAAGAGCATCAAGACCACATTTGTGGTTCGGCATATTGCGGTGCCAAATGTGACTTTGATGAATGCACTAAAGTTTGTACATTTCCAAACCACGAACATTCGAAACTAATTCAAGAGCATTTAAGCAAACAACTGGAAAACGTTGATAGTTTAAAATGTGCTGAATGGGAAGGTACAAATTTGATTGATTATCACGTATGCTCAGATGTACATGCTTGTAATTCTAAATGCGAAATCGTAGGTGTTTGTACGGTTGGATTTAATGTTATCGAAAAAACATGGACTAACGACTGCAACTCGTTTCCGTACAAGTTCTATGAACCCATTGAGAATCGGGACAAATGTTTGTTGAAAATTCCAATTCATTCAAAAAATCATGAAAACATACATGACTGTAAAAAAGGCTCTGAACACCGTTGTCCTGAGCGATGTCCTGAGTGTAAGAGTTTTTGCCGTTTGCCTGTGAATCACGAAGAAAAATATCATGAAACAAACAGCCACAGAAACAAGGAATGCAACGTGTTTGTGAGTACAGGCACGCAAACAATTACTGTAAAATCGGAAGGTATAGCTCGTAAATATGAAGTTGGTGAGTCATGTAACCCTGAAATATGCAGTGAGAGTTGCGAACGTCGCGGGAAAAGTCATTTTCATTTGATTGAATGTCCAGGCGACGAAATATGTCCGGCTAAATTTTCGGGCTTTGTTAAACATTCAAATGATAAATGGATCCCTTATCCTCATAAAAAATTTGATCTTTGGCAATGTGAACAATATTGGCATTCATTAAAATGGAGACCACCTGTCAATGATGAAATTTTAGCGTTTAATAATGGATGTAGTTTTTATTGTGGTCATCCTGATCATGAAGAAACAAAAAATTTTTGCACCAAAATGGCATGGCATACGGATGAACATGCGTTTGAGTGCGTTCATAATACTTTTGATAGTTTGGATATTGTATTTTGTTGTGATACTACTGGGTCTATGGGTCGATATATAATACAATCAAAGTCAACAATACAAAAAATTATAAAAGAATTAACAGACAAAGTTAAAAATATTAAAATCGGTTTTGTTGTAAGTCGAAATCAAATTAATTTTTTTAATAGACAAAATAAATTATTTCTAAAATTTTAGGCTTACAGGGATCATCCACCACAAGAAACAACTTATGTCACTCAATTTCACGATTTAACAGATTCAGTTACAATACAACATTTTATAGACAAATTAAATGCTGAAGGAGGTGGCGACTATTCGGAAGCAGTTCTTGACGGTCTTCACGATGCAATCTTTAAATCAACATGGTCAACTAAAAAAACAACTTTGAAATATTTAGTGCATATAGCTGACGGTAATATTGAGCGATTTTTTTTAAAAATTGATTCAAATAAATTATTGTTTAATAGCACCTCCACATGGAAGAGAATATCGTAGTATAGACGATGGCTGGCCTGGTATTATTCTTATTCTATCATTTTAATTTTTAATTTATTTTTTGGTTTGTCTAGGTGGCTGTCCTTGTGGAGTCAATCTTGAGACTATTGCTAGTGGTTTATCAAGTAAAGAAATAAAATATAAATTAATGAAAATAGGATCCGGTGTTAACGAAATGGCTAGTATATTCAAATCAAAAATAACTTCATATGAAGAATCAGAGTTAAATGGATCGGTTGATTTGGATGATAAAGTTTTCTTGTTTTTAGAAAGAGATTTTTTAAACTGTGAAGTTGATTTTAAGTATCAATGAAAAATTACACTAAAATTTTTTTTATTTACAATTCACGATGCAATTTAGTTAACCAAAGTTGTATTGAATTAGGAATTTTAAGAAATTTTCCTAAACAACTTAAATTTACAAAATAAAAACATAAAATCGAATAAAAACGAAAATTTTCTTTTTTGTATAAACTTTATTAACAATTCGCGACGCTTCGGTTAAACGGAGGTACCATTATCAAGCTGTTAATTGATCTAAAAGGAAAATACAATTTAAATACAAGGAAAATTTTTCTGAAGTTAGAAATAAAATTATAATATTTCAAAAATTGAAACGCATATCTAATTAGTGGGGTTATAACTGCAAATACATATGTAATTAATAAATGGTCTGTTTTACAGTTGCAATCACAGTTATGATTCAATTCAAAAACACATACACGATTACATAGTCGACATTTACGTTGACATAGATAAGATTTTTGCATCAAATTTTCTATCTTTGTTTTCAATGAAAATTTAAAATTTTCAACATCAGCTTCAAAGTTAACGTCATAATTCAGCAAAGTATCGTCTACGTATTTTAGAATAAACTCTTTTCGATGTTGGATTAATTTGTCACTAAAATGATTCAACACATGGAACCATTCGTTGTGTATATCTTCTTGATAATTCATTTGAATTTTATCACTCAATATTTTTGTAAATAAAATATCCAATTTATCTAGTTCACTGTCACTAAATTTGGTAAAATCAATTTCATTTTGATGTATAACTATTTCTTTGTCCGTGTACAATTCATTAAATTTGATGACCAAAGGCTCACATGTGCTTAAATTACTTTGACCCGTCATAAACATCTCTAACGCTTCCTTTTCTATTTGGTTGAGTATTTTTTTAAATCGACGCATGTCAAGAATAGTGTCATCGTCGGTATGTACTTGAGCTAAGACAAATTTAAACGTGTCCAAAAATTCAAAGCCACTTGACCATTTTGGTTTTAAATCATTTAGCAACCAATTTCTAATATCATCAACTTCTTCATTGAAGATATAATTCTCGAAATTATGTAAGCAATGTCCCCGAATTTTACCCTCAAACAATTTCTCCAAGTAAGGGTTTTTACTCTGCAATGAATTTTGTTTAATGTTACTAATCATTTCAGTATAAGCACCTTCAGCGTCTTGGCTTGAAACATCGCGTATAGCTATCATCAGTGTTCCTTTGAAAAGTTTCTTTCCATTTAATCTGTCACAACTTTTGGCAAAATTTTGAAACAACTGATTTAAGTATCTGTTAAAGCTCAAATCTTGATTGAGGATTAACACATCACAAATTGCGCACAAGGTCAAACAAAGTTTAGTCTCTTCTATTTCGTTTCTTCTAGTCGAAAATAAACCTTCACAGTCACAAATTACAAATAATTGATTTTCAAGATAGGCCAAACTCATCCAAATACCATCTGTACATCTTGTTGAAGCTACATTAAACCTTGATCCAGTCAATCGATTTAAAAAGTAGCTTTTACCACCACTTTGTCGACCAACAATCGCAATTACTTTTACCGATGCCTTGTGCTCAATTAGAATATTCTCATACGAACCAAGACTTATCAAAGAAACAATGTGTTCGATGAGTGTGTCACTATTTTTATCGTTCTCAGTCCACGATATTATTTGATCATTATGTTTTTACCATTTTGAAGTCGAAATATATTCGACACTTTCAATATCATTTAATGATCACATGACTTAAAAGTCTGATCACAAAAAAAATTATTTTTACTATTTTTTAATAAATTCTACAAGTTTTTCATGTATTTGTTGAGGCCGGTTACCTTAAGTTTATGGAATTAAAGGATTTCGGATTAATGGGTGGCGTAATAGCCAAGTTTATTCCGAAACAAGTTATTATAATTAGATGTTAAAAGCTGTAAAAAGATGAGTGTGAGATGAGTTTCACATAAGAAGAGATTAATAAAAGGATTAACAAATTTTTAATAAAGAATAATTATTTCAAACAAGAATTTTCTTAGTTGGAACATAGGTTCTTTTAACACATTTTAAATGAATAGAAGTATTACAATCACCACAGCTGATTTAGAAGAAAAGTTAATTGAACAAATTTTGCAAATGTAATAGTTTTAATAAAGAATTAAAGGTACTCTTAACCATGGCAAAACCGTCGCTGGTAAAATACTCTAGCAATGAGTCTTGTTTTAAACCATCTGAACTATCATAACCGGTGTCGAAAATAGAACTTGTAAAAGATTTTGGGTCGACTTGAACATGTTCTTCATCTATAATAGACTTTGGAACTGTTGTTTCTTGTGTCGGAATCGATTAATTGCTTTCGTTGTCTGACGTTGTTGGTTGTTCGATTATGTCTTGTTTGTAGATAGAAACGTTTTCAGTAATCTGTTCGTCAGTTATGTTTGTAATTGGTTTAAAACTAAAGTCTATACCCTTCTCCCACATTTCTTTAATTATTAAAAGCTGTTCCATCCGATCATGGAATTTCGAACGGTCTTTTATCGATGTTTGAGCTAACTCTTGAATGACACGTTTTGATTCATTAAACAAAATATTATCGTCGACTGTATTGTTTGTGTTGGGTTTGCTACGTAAACTGCTTGTCTTGGAAATTAAACTATTTAAGCTGATGAATGAGACTTGTTCACTTGAATCGGTTGATGGTTGGAAATCACTGGATTGAGAATAAGCACGGTTGGCCCATCGTTGATTAATCATATTACCAGTAATTATCGGTAAATTGTTATTTTTTCGTATATATATTATGTGTCGACACGGCAGTAGAAGTGAACCGTTAATCGTCGATTGCTAGGATGTTTAATGAAGTCTTCTTCACAAACTCTATGAGCTTCTTCATTAAGGTTTGTTTCGATGTTGATACGCTCGTGTTGTAAGTGGCATTTTACGATTTTGTATTTATCTTTGGATTGACCAGACCAGTTGATTAGTATTTCGGCAAGACAACTACATGGAGCTACATACGCTTGTTTTGGTCGTATACCATTGCTTTTAGACGTTATTTGCTGTGACAAACGATAGTGAATACATTTAAGGTGGAGATACTTGTAGTCAGTTGATCCTTTTATCAAAGCACTGCTAACTGTAGTCCATAAAGTAAAAGTAGAACTACTGTAAATTTTTGTTAAGGTTTTCAAAATTTTTTTTTTAAATTAAGATGGAATTGGAAGTAAAATTATAAGGATTATAAAGGGTTATAGTCAGTTACTTTGGTTTCTTACACTTAAATCAAATAAAATTTAATCGTTCATCTATCCGTACTTTAATGTTCTTCTATTTTTTAATCTTTTTCGATTAGTCTTAATTGGCATTAACGTGAAAATAAATAAGAATAATCACAGGAAAGAAAAAAATAATTTTAACTTTCAGGTAAATTATGTGTATCTATGTTGTTTATTTTCAGATAATCTACGTGAAAATAAGTTCACTCAAAAAAAATAGTTACATTTTTTTTTTTTTTTCCAGGTTACCAAATTTTTATTTACTTTGGTCACTTTTCCTGTGTTTTTAGATCAAAAAAAACACAGGAAAAAGAACAAAACAATTCGTATAAAAAAAAATAATAAAAAAAAATAAAAAATAAGACTAATTTTAACATGTATTAGTATAAAACTAAACTATGTATTTAAATTGAATAATTAAATAATTGACTGGTGGTGAGGCTCTCTTGTCATGAACCAGTCTCATATAGAAAATTTAAAAAAAAATTTTCTCACCGCCACCCCACCTCCCTATTTAAAATATCAAAGACATTATTTTTGGGATAGATAATTTATTAAATTTCTCTTTCACACAAGCGGTTTTACTAAGTCAATTATTCAATTAAAATATATTGTTTAGTTTTATACTAATACATGTTAAGGACTTACGTTAACGTTAAACTCACGGATAGTTAAAACTATTGAAAAGGAAAAAAAAATCCTTTTTAATTCTTTTTTACTCTTTGAAAAATAATTTTGAAGATTAAACATTTTCAAAAAAGGAATTTATTTTTGAATACAGTACTATTTTACTTAAAATTACGAAAATGAAAAATTGTGAATTTAACGGTTTTTACGAGAATTTACGTAATTTTATCGGATTAACAAAAATTTACGTAATTTTATCAGGAGAAAGAGAGAGAAGGAGAAAAAGAGAAAAAGGTGGAAGGGTTTTACATGTCTCCCCCCCTCTAACTAAGACATGGCCTCATGTCGGGAAAAATCTAAACTAAAAAAAAACTAAACTAAATAAAACAAAAAAAACGTCGTCACTTAAGCCTTGTTCTTGTGAGGTTGTTGGGCTGTTGAGTGGATGAAGAGTAAGGGCCGATTGGGCCGACCTAAGTATCCTCGCTTTTGCCAAGCCCAATTTGGGAAGATCCCTTATGTCAGGGTTAAAATTTACAAATATCACCGGATAAACATTTTTTGTTGGCTGGTCTTGAATGGGTTGAGTTAGCCGGGCTGGGATCTGTTGAATTGTTGGCGCCGGAATTAGTTGAATTTGTCGGGCTGGACTTGGTTGAATTGTTGGTTTATAAACCTCCATTTCCGATTCTGGCCACACTCTGAGGATCCGACGGTTAAATGGGGTTCGTTTTAACATATAGAGGAGCCATCCATTCTCGTGAGGCCTCCTCATCGAAACGAATTGAGAGATCGTTCGTGTTCGGGTGTTTTGCACGGCACGGAATCTCCCTATCCCCCCTCGGACTTTCCCTCCGTTATCGAGAATGTGTCTTACCTCGTACTTTTCGGTTTGGTCGTCTCGGATGTTGTCTATTCCATCTTTTATCCATTCGATCAACTTTACCACATCAGATTCCAATAGTTGTTTCTCGTTATGATTCGTTTCTTGTAAAATAACATTGTTACAACTATGCCTGGGTCGTGATCTTCTTCGGCGTCGTCGTCTTTGTTTACCACTTCGTCCATTTGTACTTCTTTTACGGCGTTTACGGGTTCGCGATAAGTACTTGGAAGGTCGGCAACCAACTTCGTCTCTTTTAATTGTTTCTGCACCGGAATTTGTTTAATACCCAGAACATTACTGTTTAGTTGAGATTTAACATCAGACATTTTGAAAGCAACATCCAGACCCAATAAACAATAATACACAAGTAAGTTAGTCTCATATAGAAAATTTAAAAAAAAATTTTCTCACCGCCTTTCCCACCTCCCTTTTTAAAATATCAAAGACATTATTTTTGGGATAGATAATTTATTAAATTTCTCTTTCACACAAGCGGTTTTACTAAGTCAATTATTCAATTAAAATATATTGTTTAGTTTTATACTAATACATGTTAAGGACTTACGTTAACGTTAAACTCACGGATAGTTAAAACTATTGAAAAGGAAAAAAAAATCCTTTTTAATTCTTTTTTACTCTTTGAAAAATAATTTTGAAGATTAAACATTTTCAAAAAAGGAATTTATTTTTGAATACAGTACTATTTTACTTAAAATTACGAAAATGAAAAATTGTGAATTTAACGGTTTTTACGAGAATTTACGTAATTTTATCGGATTAACAAAAATTTACGTAATTTTATCAGGAGAAAGAGAGAGAAGGAGAAAAAGAGAAAAAGGTGGAAGGGTTTTACATGTCTCCCCCCCTCTAACTTAGACATGGCCTCATGTCGGGAAAAATCTAAACTAAAAAAAAACTAAACTAAATAAAACAAAAAAAATATTCCAAAAATCAAAATATCCAAAAAAACGTCGTCACTTGAGCCTTGTTCTTGTGAGGTTGTTGGGCTGTTGAGTGGATGAAGAGTAAAGGCCGATTGGGCCGATCTAAGTATCCTCGCTTTTCCCAAGCCCAATTTGGGAAGATCCCTTATGTCAGGGTTAAAATTTACAAATATCACCGGATAAACATTTTTTGTTGGCGGGTCTTGAATGGGTTGAGTTAGCCGGGCTGGGATCTGTTGAATTGTTGGCGCCGGAATTAGTTGAATTTGTCGGGCTGGACTTGGTTGAATTGTTGGTTTATAAACCTCCATATCCGATTCTGGCCACACTCTGAGGATCCGACGGTTAAATGGGGTTCGTTTTAACATATCGAGGAGCCATCCATTCTTGTGAGGCCTCCTCATCGAAACGAATTGAGAGATCGTTCGTGTTCGGGTGTTTTGCACGGCACGGAATCTCCCTATCCCCCCTCGGACTTTCCCTCCGTTATCGAGAATGTGTCTAACCTCGTACTTTTCGGTTTGGTCGTCTCGGATGTTGTCTATTCCATCTTTTATCCATTCGATCAACTTTACCACATCAGATTCCAATAGTTGTTTCTCGTTATGATTCGTTTCTTGTAAAATAACATTGTTACAACTATGCCTGGGTCGTGATCTTCTTCGGCGTCGTCGTCTTTGTTTACCACTTCGTCCATTTGTACTTCTTTTACGGCGTTTACGGGTTCGCGATAAGTACTTGGAAGGTCGGCTACCAACTTCGTCTATTTTAATTGTTTCTGCACCGGAATTTGTTTAATACCCAGAACATTACTGTTTAGTTAAGATTTAACATCAGACATTTTGAAAGCAACATCCAGACCCAATAAACAATAATACACAAGTTTCTTCACAATAATGACTTCGACTTCGCCACTGAAGCTTTTTACTCTCAAATTACATTTACTTGTTCCTATAACTTGATTGGTCCTCCACTGCAGGTTTCCTTCTTTGCATTTAGAGGCGTGAGCTTCTTGTTGCCTCTTCGACACTTATACCAAATTCTTCCGCTATACGCCATCGCCGTCGATTCCTTGAGTTTAAGTGTCGAAACGTTTGGTGAGACAAATTTACCCATTGCATTTTTCGTTTCGAACTTTTGTACAGGCGAGCCCTTCGATTCACTTTTTGGACGTTCTACACTTGGTTGTTGAATCTTGAGGAATAAGTATGCATACGTGGCGCCTACCACCATCGACTTTGACATCGAAATGATTCCGTAGAATCGAAAAAAAAAATAAAATTAAACAACAGATAGCAGTCAATAACTTGACTAAATACAAAATTGTTGAACCAAAAGCTGAGTCAATGATCATATCCGATACAGGACTTTTCAAAAAAAACCAAAACAGAATTTCGAAAATCAAAAAAAAAACGGTAAACAAGACTTTTTGTTAAAAAAGTTTTGCCGCTGCCACCAATTTATTAGCGTGGTCCTTCCTATTTGTTAGCGGTTGCTTATGTGTTCATGAGCCGGACCACTCTCATGGTTAAAAGACCTTTCATACTAGTTGCTATTTGTAACTAGTCAGTTGCATAGTTTCATAAACTTAACTTGGTTATTTCTAAGCTTAAATATTTAGAATGCATTTAGTTCATTCTATCTTTTATATCTAAGAGTAATGAGAAGTACTAATAATAAGAATTATATTGTTAATAATAAAGAGTTTTGTCGAACAAATAGCATCTTTTATTTATTGTAATTCCTACAATTTCGCCCACATTGATTTAAATTCGATCCTTTTACACAACGAGCAAAAGAGCTACAAAAATTAAATCAGTTACAGGGAAGTAAAATTTTTAATACTAATACTTGGGATCATTACTACAGTTTTTGGGAGAATTATTTATCCAACCTTCCAGTAGACGTCTACGTTACTTAAAGAAATATATCTCTGATCTCTTGGTTCCCAATTGGTTCGAAAAATTAAGTCTTCTAAACCAAGTTATGATATGAGTTAAACTAAAAGTGTTTTAACTAGTTTTCAAATTGTTTAAGTTAAAAGTCCAATGTATTAGGTAAGAAGTGATACTGTCCTCATTATGTTAAGAGTAGGTTCTTCGGGTTAAGTACCTCGAAAGGGTTCATACCTAACTGTAATCGTCGGAAACTATTCAATCAATGATATCGGGTGATTAAGATAGCGATACCGTGATATTGACAGTGATTACGATGTTTAAATGGATTCTGATTGATAATTTTAAAATTTATGAAATATGATTTGATTAAGAAAGGAAGATTATAATGCGATAAAAAAAATTTAAGATTCTGAGCTCAAGTAGAAAAAGTTTGGTTTCTCGTTGATCTGAAAAAGTGTTTTTAAGTCTGAGTTGTGTTCTTTCGAATGATTTTTGTTAGAATAAAGAAAAAATGTACTTTGAATGTTTACTGATCAATCATAGTAAAGACATCGGAATGTTGATGATGTCGTTGAACGTAAAAAAAAAAAAAATGTAATCATTATGATTGTAATTACAAGACATAGCTCTTAAATTGACACAAGCTGATTTGATCTAAATTATAATCAATAATAGTGTCCCTATTAAAAAGGATTCACAACTAAATGATTCATCATTCAGTGTTTCAATTTAATCGTTCTTAATATTGAATGATTTAAGTTTATTGAGCACCAATGAGAATTCGATTCCTAATTCTTATAATACTAGAGACAAGTGTTCGACATTCCGTGTATTAGATTTTAGATTAATAATGTTTTGAAAAATAGACTCACATTTGTCCTGTACAAAGTTCAAAATGTAAACAGAATCGTAAACTTCAAAATTTGAATGCTGTACCGTACCGTACCCAAAATGTTATAGCGTAACGAATCGTACTAAACTATCCAAAGCGTATCGTACCGTATTAAATTTACAAAAACGTTTTTTCGTGTTATAATTTTATTAATTTTTAATTTTTCAGTCAATTTTTTTATACATCGCTAAAAGAAAGTTGGTCTTGTCTAACAAGCTGTTCAGACTGAGCTTGACTTACCTGTTGACTCGACCCCTCGATAATATTATTTGTTTGATCTGTTGAATTACTACTAACTCCGCTCGTTTGCGTTCGAGCTGTAGTTTTCCTATTAACTCCGCTCGTTGGTTGACTATTTTTCAATTTCTCGCTTTCCTATAATTCAAATGTAATCAATTTAAAAATTAATATTTATTTTTGCAATTATCAAGAAAATATTAATTCCCTTCCCTAATCTACTTCTTCTTCGGCTTACGGCTGTTTCTTTAAACTTCTTAAAATTTAATTTATCGACGAGAAGATCCATTAGTTTATCTTAAATTATTTTCAAAAGCTCATTATTTTATATAGATCTTCAAAAACTTCTCATACCGTTTATCGCATCCATGGTTTCTTTTTGAAATTTATTAAGGTCGCTATAGGACATAATTTGGAAGCTCGGTGAGAGGTTTAACTTTAACATTTCGTTAAACTCTGCAACGAAATGTTCTTGAGTCATAATTCTTTCATTGCATCCAGACTAGAAAAAGAGTTTTTAAAACATAGTTCGAAAATTAAAAAAAAAAAAGATTTTTTACAGTCTTAATTATTAAACTCATATTGTTTGTTTTTGCTTGAGAAGTTGACTTTGTTATAATTGGAACCAAAGGTGTCGATTTTTCTAAAACGCGATATGGTTCTGGCCTTGGTATATAATTCGACGGATTAGGGGTAGTATATTCAATTGAAGTCCTATCAGATACGTTTTGTTTTTCTAATATAACAACTTCTCGCTCAATCGACGTTTGTATTCGTTTTGGATTAAATATTTCTTCAATCTCTGGTGGCAAAGTTCTTTTGGTTCCATTATACTTAATTAGTTGGGAAAAATTAAGTTTCAGTTAAATTATTTTAATTCAAAATTCATACCGATGATAAGTTTAGAGAATTAAGCTGGTTTTTGCTTATTTTCCTTAAAGATGAAGCTATATCTTTAAGCATTGAGTTGGTCTAAAATGAAAAAGATTTAATTTCTTTTAATAAAATTTGAAATTTTTTACCTCTTTAATGGAATTTATTTGCTAATTGCTAAACTTAATAAAATTGTCTTTGATTTCTTCAATATCCTCGCTCATATTAGAAAGAAGTTGTTCTCTAAAAGATAATTCAGAAACAGACTGTGAAATGTCATGGACCGATTCATCTTCTTCTTCAGGATCTTCAGGTTCGTCACCATCATTATATTGAACATTTATTATTTCTTCTTGAACAATATTTTGAATAAGAAGATATTCTGTGTTACTCTGTACCTGGCCAGTAACTTGACAGTTAGTCCAACTTGATTTTCAACAGGTCTAAAATTAAAAACATATAAGCAAGAATTCAGAAATCAACAACTGCGTTAGACTGTTGATTTTGTTTATGCTTTAATAAAAAATATTTAAAAAAAGCTAATAAAATAAGACTTTAATTACAATAAAAGTTCCAGGTTTAGCTAAATATGGCACTGGATTATAAATTTGGCATGTGACAATTGTTTGCTTTCTTTTAGCAGTATAACTCATGTTAACCGAAACAACCGCATCTTTGACATACTTAATAATGTTTAGATTATTTATTTTAAAAATTATACGGAAAAAGAGAAAGTTACCTCATCTATACTCATTCCAGTAATATGAATAACAGGATAATGAATATATGTACCGAAGAATTTTTTTAAATCTGCATGATTCAGATTTGTGTCATTAGGAACATAGAGATCCAAGCACATAACTTTTGCCATGATTTTAAAGTATTCGAAATAAACAATTGTTTCTAAATAATTCTGGAAAAATTTTCAAAGTTTTTATTTATTTCATTATTTATTCCATAACATTATTACGTGTTACAATCAAAATTTAAAATTTAAAATTAAGTTTAATTCATTTTTTAAGTCTTTATTGCTTTTTGGTTTTTTAAAATTTAAGATCAACAGTCTGATCAATCCCCTTTTTTTTCAATAACAATAGGAATAACCTTTGGAATTTGAAAATTTAACTGAATTAAACTGAATGAAATAAAAACTGTAAATTTACTTTTTTATTCTTTCAATATAATTTCTGCATTTTTCAACGGTTAATTCGGTTCTAAAGAAGAGATCAATTCTTTTTTTCAAACTTTCAATATCAGAACAATATTCTTTTCTTACAAAAGTTTTTAATTCATTCCAAACCATTTCAATTACATTTAAGTCTGGACTATAAGTCGGTAAACGAACCTAAAAATAAAAGAAAATTTACATTTCTGTTTTTGAGCTTATTGATTGCCTTACCGAGTTAATATTGTTTTCAGTTAGAGCGTCAATAGAATATTTTGACGTATGTGAGGAACAATTGTCTTGAATTAGCCTACATGGCCTAGGATAATTATTTACAAAAGGTGCTAAATACTTCTCAATTATTACCTTATAACCTTCTTTTGTTAAAGTATTTGTGAAAATCTGTAGAAAGTGAAAAAATAAATAGAAAAGAAATAAATAAAATCTAAATAATAACCTACCACAAACTCTGTAGTTCCTTCATAACTAATCCCTCCCCAAATATTTAGGGTCTTGACACATCTAGGTTTTAGCCCAGCAGCAGATGGACGTGACGACTTTTTACGGTTGTGATAAATACCTGATCTACATGTCTGCATACTCGTCTCATCAACGAACAGTATTTTTGAAATCATTGTTTCGATTATTTAGAGCGAAGAGATATCGTAAATTTTTTTCTTCCTCAGTAAATTTTTTAGGCTTGAACCTAGAGCGTCTGAAACGATAACCTAGATTCAAAAAAATTTACTTTTAAATTGTTACAATATGCACTATTTTACCCAGTGCCTCGCCAAGTCATAAATATTTATAAGTTTTACATACATGCAGTTTCCTTTTAGTTCAAAAACCCAATATTTCCCCAACCATTTTAAAAATCCTGTCATAAATAAGATAGAAATATGTACAGTGGTGCTGTGATGTTTGTATTTTAAAAAAATTTTACGTAAATTATTGTAAAGAGCTTTACAGTATTTGCATGGTTTTTTTTGCCCCCGTTTATTTTTTTACTCCATTGTGGAAAATTATCAATTTTCGTATCATTTTGGAGATAATTTTACCATTTAATCCCCAGAAATATTTATTTTAATCTATTTGTAATAAAATTTTGCCAAATTGGAAAACAAACATTGAAATCTACAACTTTTCTAACTTAACAAAAATTCACCTGATTTTATTCTATATTTAAAATATAAATATATATCTATAATTCTGAGTGAAGCAATCTTAGCCACAGACGTTCGGAACAGTAATTTATGGTCTTACCACCGATAAGCTTTTTTCTCGGATTTTATTTTTTCATCAATTTTTACAACTTTATTATATTTAAGACTATTCATTGGGACCGTATTAAAATATTTACGTTCACAAAAGCAAGTGTCTAAACAGCTTAAAAAAACTGTTTGGAATATTTATATTCAGTTATTAACCAATTAGAATAGCTAAGAAAAACAAAGAAGTTTCACAGTTAACTCTTCCTATTACGAATTATATTTTTTTATCAAAATGACTAAGAATATTTGAAGATTAGTATTGTCAATGTCAGTCTTAATCAAGGTAAACCTTATTAAATCAATATTAAAGTAAAACTTAGCATCTATTATTTACAGTCCTTCTGTTTAATTAATTTAATAATAAGCTCAATACTCCAGTAAAACCTCGGTTATATCAATTTGCACTTACAACAAGCCTCATTTATATCATCGAATGAAAAAAGTATGTATCTTCGACAAAAGATGTTACTAACTCTGCTAACATTATTTAGTTAAATAAAAAAATTGCAAAATTCAAACTCAAAAGATGAATTATTTTTTCAAAATCTGCAAGTCACAAACGTGACCATGGTGATACAGGACAGCTTCTTTTTCAATAAAATGACCCATAGAGAAATGAATTTTTTTTTAGTTTTTACAAGTGTCGGGAGTTTATTAATTTTGTTTTATTTACGAGAGAAAAAAAATTCAAAATTATTGTTTGTTTAAAACTTTTTTTACTTAAGTTTGATCTGTTTAATTGTTTTGCTCTTGTTTGAATTTTTAAACTTTTTTATAATATTCAAAAATTGTTCGATTCTCAAAATGAAAGTAGGAGATCTTATAAAAATTCAAAAATCAGATGGTATTTTAATTCTCATATTGTTTCTTCTGAATTTTTATTAAAAAGATCTGTTAAGGTTCATTTCAAACAGCCAAAATAAGATGTATATGCTCAGACTGGATTGAAGTTTTTTGGTACGATAACGGAATCGAGTGGACAAAATGTATCCCCAAGCATAAATACAAAACCAATTACACCCATATCATCACCCAACTTGTTTTTGGTTTAATGTTTTGTTTTATTTTTGGGATGTTCTTAAATGGGGGACACATCAAATATAAAGATCTTAAACGAAACTATGAGAAATGTCCATGGTATTATGAAATTAGTAGTTTTTGTGATGAACCTAATATTTGGAATCTGAGTGTTCTTTTTTTTTTTATTAAAATAAGCTAATCTTTTTTTTTGTTAAGGCTTTTCTAATTTTGACCAAGAGTTTGTTGGGGTTTGTCGCATCATGTTTTGGATCTTTTATCAATGCTTTTGTCTCATCATTGTTTGTCAATATGAGTTTTTTAGGCTATTTTCAAATATTAATTGCATTATCAGTGTTGTTGATTAGAGTGTTTTTTTCCTGTTTAGTATTTGTAGTTTTCTTTAAAAATTAATTACTAACTATCTAAAAATTTTGTTTAATTGTTTTTGTACCACTCGATTAAAATAAATGTAAATTAAATTTTTTTCTAATAAAATTATCTAATTTTCATCGTTAAGACCATATAAATTTAAATTATTCCTATACAATGGCCCTTGATTTTTAATTACAGCACTGCTAGTGAATAAAAGGCGTGCCGTGCAACGTACCGTACCAAAACTTTGACTGATGCTTGTGGATTCATTATAAGGAGCACATTACCGAAAAATATATTAATAAATAAAACTTATTATGACGAAAATTTTAGTACTAAAGGATATTTCATTAGCTTAATTTTAAAGACCCCGCAAGTCTGCCAAAGTTTTGCTTCGGTACGGTTCGTTGGACGGTACGCCAATTTTCACTAGCAGTCCTGTATTTGAATCTAGAAAAAATTGTTGAAAAACAGAAAAAACTCTAACTCCTTCTGAAACTTTATAACCATTGCACTAAACTTATCATATAAAAAAAAATACAAGAAATGCTTGCATAATAAATAATTGATCTCCAAGTGCAAACTAAATTCAATTTTAATTATTTTATATTCAAGTTATATCCAAAGATTAGGATCATCATTTTCTATCACTCTTGATTAATTCATTTTTAAAAAAAATATTTCTAATTCTAATTATTATTTTTGAAACATAAAAAGTTATTTGGACAAACATTAAAAAATCTAAATTTTTTTATGCCTAACCAAGAAGCTACTTTTCTTTCAGTACAGTTGATAGAACCTGACAATTTCCTTGTTTCTTCAGAATTTGGCGATTGAGAGAAATTAAAAAAAAATTCTTTTAATACAATTTTTTGTTTTGTTGATAAACGAGATGGATTTTTTTGACATTTTCTATGTTTTTGTCTTTTTCTTTCATTTAAAAGCCAAGTTGAGATTTGCGGTATCGAAAGTTTCGCTTTCAAGGCAAGTTCCTGTTTGACTGATTTTGACGCATATGGCCTTGAAATATTATCCGTATACCATTCTTCTAATATCAAACGACTTTCATTTGCAAAAGAATGACGCTTCTCTTAGATAAGGGAAAAATTATTCAAATAAAAATTATAAAACACAAAAAATACTTATGCTTTTTATCATAGTTTTAGGATTATAAGAGTCAAATATTGTTTGTAGCTTATCAATTGTCGAACATGACTTATCAAATAAACCTTGATTATGATTTTTAGTGAATTCTTCTTTAGAAAGCGTTTTTTATTTTTTTGTCTATTTCAATAAACGTTTTCTGTAGTTTAAAAAACTTTTTAGCCATTTTGTTTTAAAGCCTTAAAAAAATCAAAATCAAAAATAATACAGAGGTCATGTCAATTTGAATTTTTATATTTTTTACAACCCACTTTTATTATATAATTTATTCTATTACTCTAAATAGTATTCAAATTAACATATAGCTTTGATAAAAAACGCTATTTTGGTTGATTTTTGGGTTTTTTTTATTTTCTTTTTGGGTCAAATAAAATCATGAGTAATTTTTCCTGACTGAAAATCGATTTTTTTAACTCAAAATTATTATTAATGACCTTTTCAAATCAATTTTCATTATATTTAGAGGTCAAAAAAAATTTTTTTTTCAATCATTTGGAATATTTTTGAGTGAAAATAAATATAAGAATTCTTTTTTATTCGATTTTATAAACAAAAAAAGAATGTTAAATAAATTCATCTTTACATTTACTATAATATTTTACGTAGTGGCAGCGTCTTTTTTACCGCGATCAACCTCAGAAGTTTTGTTGAATCAAAAAGTTCTTAAAACTGAAGAGCAAGTGTTATCATATAAGAACTTGCCAAGTGTTCATGATGTTAGCCATACATTTGTTTAAGGATCAGAAGATATCTGCACGATCATTAAAGAGTTTTATATTTCTGCAAATAACAGTGACAACTGTCGTCATGCTTATTTAGAAATCGAATTTTTTATCGAAGATCGAGATAAAAGGAGGATTAAGACAAGTGGTTATCTCCCGCCAAACGGCATAAAGTTACAAAAATCCCAAAAAATAACGAATGTTTGCAAAAAAATCAAAAGGTAAGGTAACTTTAATATTTCGTTTAACTAATTAATTACAAAAATCAAACTTTTTTTAAAGATATTTCGTTAAAGAAAATCATTCAATCATTAGTGTTAAAAATCGTTTAAGAGTCGTAGAAAAACACCAAGTTGATTTTCTCATTGAATCAGATCTCATTGATCAATTTCAATTCTCACTTTCTTTCTGTTTAAGTTTGATATCTTTGATAAAGACAAGGATAAGATTAATCTAATAAAAGCCATGAAAGTAATTTGTAGTTATAATTTATTTTTCTTCAATAATTATTTTATTTTATGTTTAGGACACAATCGTTTATTTCATTTGTTTAAAATTCTTATATTTTTTAATAAAAACATTAAATATGGTCGCCACAAAGCTTATCTGTTTCTATGATTGTATTCAATATATTTTGGAAGAAACATCTTCAAAAACTCATGATGGATCAGTTTTGAAAAAACTCAAAAAAAAATGAATCCAATAATTTAAAGTTTCACATTTGATTTAAAGTTGTTGTTTTGTCGTTTTTATAAATAAAATAAGTCTCATCAAAAGTTTTGATTTTTTTTAAACAAATGTGTGGACATAAAACTTCACCTTAAAACATATACTTGTTTTACCATTTAACAAATACTTTTAATTTTTTTTAAGTAAAATACTATGGGACGCAAAAATTTGATACCTTTGCATGGAAACTCTCACAAAAAATGCTTTGTTTGTGGAAAAAGGTGGAATCCGAAGCATCGTCTTCATGAAGTGAAAAGCCAATCACTAAAAGATTTATTCAATTCTCAAAGAATTTACGTAAAACATGATTCCAGGTGCTGTAAAATTCATTTGGAACCTAATGGTTTTTTGAAAAAAGAAACTTTTCGTTTAGTTCCAACAAAGATTGTATGCATTCCTAGAAGGGAAGCATCGTTTCTTCAAAACTTGACTAACGATCGGAATGTTTTTAGCAATTTAAGGATTTTTATTCACTAAATGAAAGTTTATGTCTTAAAATTACTGGGTGGTCCAAAAAAGAATTTATTAAGTTCTCAAAATTTATAACCAGTATTAATGAAACTTCAGGTCGCACATTAAAGGAATTGATAGCTCTTTATAGGTATTGGCTAAGGAAGGTTATAGATCAGTATTCACTTGCATTGATGTTTGGAAGAGAAACTTCACAGAATCAGATCTTCAACTATTTGAACCAGATTAGAAAAGCTATTTATACTGATTTTGTCCCATATTTTTTAGGGGCTAATAGAGAAAGATCATTTTTTATTTCTCATAATAACTTAACAACAATACATTTACATCATCTAAAAGATGATGAATTAGCTATAGTGGTTGATGCAACTTATTGCAGAGTTGAAAAAAGCTCTAATAATGACTTTCAATATAGAACTTGGAGTGAACAAAAAATGGATCTCCTTACTAAACCATTTATAATACAGTCGTACCTCAGTTATATCATCCTATTTGTCCGATCGGTTCAAACATGATATAAGTGATACTTGATACAAGTGAAAATGTCCATTTGAGAATTAGCCATGTTTAGGGTTACCAATCAAATTGAAATACTAAAGATAAATGTTATTTCTTGAATTAAAAAACTAAATATATACGAATCAAATGTAATTTTAGTCATTGGACTATAAAACTGTCTTTAGTGAAAGTTCAGAGGTAATTATTTTATTTTCAAATAACCTTGCAATGAATTATTAGCTTTTAGTCTTATGACAAAAAAATGGCTAGAGGCATAAATGATATAAACGGATTGATTTATAATGAGAAACAATGTTTTTTGACTTTTTTGTAAGCATGATATAAATGAAACATGATATAAGTGAACATGATATAACTGGACAAAATTTCAATGTAAAAGTATTGACTGCCGTTTGTCTTTTTTTATTGGATGATTTAAATGAGGCTTGATATAAGTGCATAGTGATATAACCGAGGTTTGACTGTATGTTGTGCAGATGGTTATAAAATTGATTGTTATGGTCCTTTTCAAGCAAATCATAACGATGCGAAAATCTTTGATTATATATTACAGACTGACAAAGATCTAAGAATAATTCTACTAGAAGGACAAACAATTATATTTTAAGATAGAGGTAATTATTAGAGGTAGATTTTTTATAGTGAATTTTTTTATTATTTTTTTTATGTTTAAGGTTTTAGGGATATTTTCCAAAAACTAATTGACGAGTACAAGCTAAATCCGAAAATACCATCATGTATCCAATTAAAACAATCAAGTGAAGAAGAAAAAAAAATGACAAGCAACTCTCAGTCATTCAAACAATTGAAACCCGATATGTCACTAAAGTATTATTTTGTAAAAAAAAGAAGCTTATGATTTTCTCAAAATAGATTAAATTTTAGTGGAGTTTCATTATTGAAAAACAAACAGGATTAATTAAGAGTTATAATGCGTTGGACAATATAAGAAATACCGAAGTTGGTGATATTCAAATTGATTATCGTATAGCATGTTCAATGATTAATTTTACCCATAAACTTACTTGCCCAGATGGAATAAACGCTGTAGCTGTTGCAAAAAGAATGGAAAAGAGAGCGAAAATAAAGTCAAATAATTTAGAATTCCTATTAAATAAACATTTGGAAACAAAAACCATCACACCAATAAAGATTTCGGATATTCAAGATTTTACAAAACTATCGCCGAATAAAATGAATCAAAAGATTTTTCTCGGTACTTATCAACAAAAACTGGCTAAAAGTTATCTGCATGATCTTTTCTGTAACAATAAAGCCTATGTTATTGATGAGATTTTATACAAAAGCGTACCTAAAATACGTTCAAAATTGGAAGACACGAAAATTGTTGCCGTGGAAATCACCTCTAGGCATAAACGTGGTCAAAAAATCAATATTGGAAAAAAACGAAGTCAAAACTCTTCTCTTATTGACAAATTCAAAAATAATTATAGTCAGGAACAAATGGAACTTGTTGCCGATATCGTCTGTTAATAAACTAAAAGCAAGATAAGATGAATCTTACTATTTAAATTTCACAAGTGTAAAAACTAAAAATTGTAAAATTTTTCTTAATTGGAGAACAATAAAAGTGGAAAAAGCGATGATACGAAAAAAATAACTAAAATAAAATATCAAACGAAAAAATTTTCCCACGATCAACAAAATATTCCCACGTTAATCAACTATCTTTTTTTTTAATCTTTGGTAAGTAATTTCTTTATTTTTACATAAGTCTGTTTTGTTTTTTTTTTCAAAAAAAAAAATACAGTAATTCAGGAAAAAAGTAAAGGTTCAATAAGCAAAGGTAAAGGTTTAATAAGTCAATAAGTAAGTAAAGTAAAGGTTCTTCACCTTAAAAGTAAAGCTTCAATATTAAGACGTCTAATATTAATACGTTGAACTAATCAATTAACTTTTTAATTTACCTGAATTTTATTTTAAGTCGAAATCCCATTATTACGACATGTCGTAAAAATCGCCCCTTTACGTTACATTTTATAAATTAAGCAAGATTTCCGACAAATCAAGTTATCGAATAATCGATATTTTTAGAATCTCCTTAAAGTTAAGAAGTGAATCAAAAAGACCCGTTTGGCATTGATAGTTAAAGTCCAAAAGGTCTGTATGATGATTCTCTAAAAAATGTTTGATAGTAAGAGAGATTTAAACCTATGATCTGTACGACCTCAATTCTTGATATGATTCTTTTCTTTTAGAGAACTATAATTATCTAGATCTCAAAGACATCTGTTAGCATCTAGATTTTGAGATGAACACATTGAGAAAAGGTTGTATACAAATTGGAAATGTCGGTTTTACACTGATTTCGCTGCACCTCAAATGAGACTGAAAGCATCCAGATGATGAAAAGTATAGGGATGTTTATATAGTGGGGTCACAACGGCTATTTTCCAATCTTCTGGAATTTTTCTTAATTCCAAACAACAGTTGAACAGCTGTTGGAGAATTGGACAAAAAATTTCGGGCATAGCCTTAAGTACTTTTGTGTGAATCCCCACGTGTCCAGGCGAGCTAGAACTGGACAGATCATTCAACTTCTCTTCAATATTGAATATTGAATATTGAATGTGCTAAATGAAAAGCCAGGAGTTTTAAAATGTATTCGATTTTTTAAGTTCCTTGAACTTATCGAATATAAACTTTTCTGACTCGTTTTGAGTAGAAAACGAAGATGATTCAATATTCGTAAAGAAATTATTGAACATCTCAGCTTGATCAGCAGTCGTAGAAGCCTGAACGTCACCATTCTGAATTATTTCAGGGTAATCGTCAGATTTATCGCTTTTAAGTTTCACAGACGACTTGTAGAATTGCCAGAATTTTTTAGAATTCTTGAAATCTTTGGTCGTCTGTGTCTGAAAATATTCTTTGATTTTCAGCTTATTTAAATTCTTAAACTCTTTTCTAGCTTCTTTTTACTCCAAGTGGTCTTGAACACTTTTACTATCGGAGTAGAGGCTGTGACAGTAATCTCTATAGTTCTTGGAGATTCTCAGCTCCTCATAAAACCATGGACACTGATTTTGAGGCTTGTTTTTAAAAGTCTTAAGAGGACAGTATAGATCAATGGCCTCATGAACCTTATCTTTTACGAAACCCCATTTGTCATCAATATTAGGAAAGCGTTCAATAATTGAAAAATCCACTCTTGATAGGAAATTTTTTACTTTTTCTAGATTTTTTTCGGAGTAGCTTCTTCTGTATCTTACTTCATCGGCTTTACGATCTACGTGTAGATCGAAAGAAGCTACCAAAAACTTATGGTCACTGAACGGACAGCCTATGACTTCGGATCTTGGACTTTGGTCATCTTGGTGGATTATATGGTCAATTTGACTTAACTTTACAGCAGTCTCACCAGATTTGTATAACTTTACACCTTTGCGAGTTGGTTCCTGAGATCACATATAATTAAAAACCTATCGTTTGTATTTACTGAGAGAACAAAGTTTTCAACGAAGTCTAGATAATCCTTATTGTTTAAAGAGGGTGGTTTATAGGTAAAAAGTATGTTTAGTAACGCCCCTTTAGCGGAAATTTCCACTGAAATCTCTCAAAGTCTTTTGAAATTTGAGTTTTCAAAACTTTCAAATTTTTTTTTACCAAAACCATAATAGGTTCAATAAAAAGGTTCAATAAGTCAATAAGTAAGTAAAGTAAAGGTTCTTCACCTTAAAAGTAAAGCTTCAATATTAAGACGTCTAATATTAATACGTTGAACTAATCAATTAACTTTTTAATTTACCTGAATTTTATTTTAAGTCGAAATCCCATTATTACGACATGTCGTAAAAATCGCCCCTTTACGTTACATTTTATAAATTAAGCAAGATTTCCGACAAATCAAGTTATCGAATAATCGATATTTTTAGAATCTCCTTAAAGTTAAGAAGTGAATCAAAAAGACCCGTTTGGCATTGATAGTTAAAGTCCAAAAGGTCTGTATGATGATTCTCTAAAAAATGTTTGATAGTAAGAGAGATTTAAACCTATGATCTGTACGACCTCAATTCTTGATATGATTCTTTTCTTTTAGAGAACTATAATTATCTAGATCTCAAAGACATCTGTTAGCATCTAGATTTTGAGATGAACACATTGAGAAAAGGTTGTATACAAATTGGAAATGTCGGTTTTAGACTGATTTCGCTGCATCTCAAATGAGACTGATAGCATCCTGATGATGAAAAGTAAAGGTTCAATATTAAAGCATTGTGAAGTTTCGTTCAAAAAGTTCAGTTCAAAATTTCTAATTTGATAATTTTTTATAGGAAATGAAGTTGGATTAATACAAATATACTAAAAGGTGTAACAAAAAATGTTACACAACTTGCAAAAAAAAAGGATTTAAAACAAAGTTTGATCAATCGATTATTGATTTTCGTAAAAAACGAATGTTTTGTTAAGTTTATTATGACATCATGAAATAAAAATTTTAATTTAAATCTCCTGGTTATTTCAAGCGATTCATTTAATATTCAAATCCTTAACCGAGTTTAATTGCGGTTTTCTTAATATATTCCAAATCAACCATTTTACTCCCACTTATTGTTTGTGTTTAGGGTCTTGTACAAAATCAAATCTATATGTGATCCAAACATCTCGGGTTCGATCCCCAGTCAATTTTTAGAGGAGAGAGTTCAAGCATATTTAGGTTCCATGATTTCAGCGCTTAAAAAACTGCTTAATTTGTATTTAATTTAATTAAGGAATGGTGTTTCTTCGACACTGACTTTAATAGTTCGAACAAATCTTCGTAAAGTGTACAACGTGTAACAAAAAATGTTACACTACAGTACCGGCAATGGTTTAAAAACTTACTATTCTTCTACATCATGTCCAGGAAATATTGCTCAGGAAATATTGTGCTTCGAAACTTTGCTTCAGACGCTCAATTTCCCATCTTCTGCTTAGCTGCGCATTGGCAGAGTGTCAACTTCTTTCAGAAATGTCCTGAAAGTCATTGCAAGGAAAACATATAAAGCGGCATGATTCGCAAGATTTATTAAATAAAAATGAAACAAAAAATAAAAAACGTATTTATAAAAAAATTTTCCAGTTATTTAAATGTGAGTCACATTTTTTGAATTTTTTTCAAATTATATCTTAAATAGCAAACTGTTATCAATGATATTTTAACTGTAAAGAAAAGAAATTTTAAACGAGTTATGAAGTTTCTTAAAAACGATAATAGAAATAAGATTAAAAAAATAAAAATTAAGCTAAATAAAGGTCCAAAACAAATCCCAAAACCTAATTTAAGGAATAGACCTTTCTTTAACTAAATTATCCTATTCGCCATCTTGGTTAGTAACTAGTAAGTGGTCTTTGAGAACTTACTGCCATATAGGCCATGCAGGTCATTAAATGACCTTTCTCTCGCTCCATTTTCTATTTCCTAAACAT
Source organism: Brachionus rubens (assembly GCA_022207745.1). Classification (NCBI taxonomy): domain Eukaryota; kingdom Metazoa; phylum Rotifera; class Eurotatoria; order Ploima; family Brachionidae; genus Brachionus; species Brachionus rubens. The sequence goes on along the minus strand of JAJVHD010000043.1, from coordinate 801,766 downwards.
GATGGCAATAGAAAAATTTGGTTAATAAGGTCATTCCAAATCTTTGGTTTTGGTTAGTTTTGGCACTTTACAGCTTTTTTCTTAATTTTTCTAATCTTATTCTGCCATATCGCTTTGTAGAAAAATCAATCATCCCCGTTTGGAACATTAAGATTTTAAAGATTTAAGGTTTTAAATTAAAATTAAAGAATTGAAAATTTCTTTTCTTTAAAGTTAAAATATCATTGATAACAGTTTGATTTTTAATATTTAATTTGAAAAAAATTCAAAAAATGTGACTCTAAAAATGATAAAATTTCTATTTTGATTTGAAAAATTTAACACACAAATGTGCTCTTTTTGTGACATAGCGAGGTACACCATCTTCCGCTAAGTAATAAAGACCTTTTCGAGGACCTTCGTAAATATAATTCCCATTATATTTTCCTCTTCCTTCGTAAAGGCCAACAATTTTGTCAGTGTTTCCATCAAGCCGAACTTCCTTAAAAAGTTAAAAATTAATTACTTGAAAAATTTAGTTTTACATAGTTATTAATTACCTTGTGACCCTCCCAAATCATTTCTTCACTTTCCGTATCTAAATCATCTTTTGAGTCGTCAATGACAGTCGGATTTAGAGGGCAAGAATTTGAACTAGAAGTCATAATTTAATTCATATAATTAATTTCACAAAAAACATCAGAAATCTCAAACTTACCTGAAATGTGAACTAAACCTAGGGTTTTTGTTCTTTAGTCCCCTGCATATCTTAAAGTTTGGGCATTCTCGTGGAAATTCACCAACAAATTTAAATGAAGCAGTCATTTTTGTCTCTAAAGCTTCTTTTTTTAAACGGCTGACTTCGCGCTCAAAATAACCAAGTGTCAACGTTTTCTGTTCCAGTTCATTAAGTAAATTTTTAACCACTTCTTCAGAAACGTTTAGTTTAGCATTTGCATGTTCGTTTAGCGACTTCGAGGAACTTAATTCACGTTTTTTCTTTTTTAACTCATTATCTAAATTTTCTCTATTTACAAATCGGTTAATAAGGTGCTTGATTATAAAACAAAAGGTTAAATTACATTTCGTTCTTCAAATCAAAAATTTGAGTGTCAGGATCCGTTTCTTCAAATTCAGACCTATAAAGCGTTAAAAAAATTGCTAAAAACCTCAAATTTACACTTTTATAAGAATTAAAGAATTACAAATCTTCTTCTAATTTAGCTATTTTTTTTTTCAGCTCCTGATTTTGGCCTTCAATCGTTTTTAATTTTTGAATGTCACTTTCCTTTGTCTTCTCAGAAATCAAGAGTCGCTCTTTTAATGATATAATCAAAGTTTTATCTTCCATTTTTTGCGTTTCAAAATTTTCAACGTCATTGTGAAGCTGAGCTTCTGAACTTTCAAGTCTTTCTCTTTGATACAATGAAATAAAAGAGAATAGAAAAAAAAATATTTAAAAAATCAAACTTTGTCTTCTCTAAATTAAAAATCCGTTTTTTAAGGCTTTTAACAAGTTCTTCAAGTCTAATGATGTTAGAAGAAAATGATTCATTTTTTTTTGAACTTTCAAGAGATTCATGCCTTTAAACATAAAATTTTAAAACCTTTTTTTAATATCATTTACAAAATAAAAATTACTTGTCAGCTTCCAATTCGCTGACTCTCTTTTTGAGCTCTTCATTTCGCTCTTCAAGAGACTTGATATTTTGAGCAGACACCGATTCCTTAGCTTTACAGCCTTCAAGTGATGCTAGCCTTTCTTTTAGAGACTTGATTTCAGTTGCGTCTCTTTTTTGTTGATCTACCGAGTGCTCGACCTTTGAGCTTAGCTGTACTTCGGAGGCTTTAATGTTTACTCTACAAAAAAAATAGTTTATATTATTAAAATATATTTTTTCGGTTTTAAAAAAATGATTCTTACTTTTCTGCTACTAATTCATTTATTCTCTTTTTGAGATCTTTATTTTCACCTTCAAGAGACTTGATATTTCGATTAGCAACAGAAACATCTTCCTCTAAACCTTCAAAAATTGTAAGTTTTTCGGTTAAAGACTTTATTTCAGCATCATCTGTCTTTTTTTGGTCAGAAACGTTTACGACGCGTGATTTAAGCTGCGATTCAGAAGCTTTGAGTTTATCTCTATAAAACATTAAATTTTAAACCCTTCTTTATTAAATTTACAAAAATGAAAATTACTTTTCAGCTTCCAATTCGCTGACTCTCTTTTTGAGCTCTTCATTTCGCTCTTCAAGAGACTTGATATTTTGAGCAGACACCGATTCCTTAGCTTTAAAGCCTTCAAGTGATGCTAGCCTTTCTTTTAGAGACTTGATTTCAGTTGCGTCTCTTTTTGTTCGATCTACCGAGTGCTCGACCTTTGAGCTTAGCTGTACTTCGGAGGCTTTAATGTTTACTCTACAAAAAAAATAGTTTATATTATTAAAATATATTTTTTCGGTTTTAAAAAAATGATTCTTACTTTTCTGCTACTAATTCATTTATTCTCTTTTTGAGATCTTTATTTTCACCTTCAAGAGACTTGATATTTCGATTAGCAACAGAAACATCTTCCTCTAAACCTTCAAAAATTGTAAGTTTTTCGGTTAAAGACTTTATTTCAGCATCATCTGTCTTTTTTTGGTCAGAAACGTTTACGACGCGTGATTTAAGCTGCGATTCAGAAGCTTTGAGTTTATCTCTATAAAACATTAAATTTTAAACCCTTCTTTATTAAATTTACAAAAATGAAAATTACTTTTCAGCTTCCAATTCGCTGACTCTCTTTTTGAGCTCTTCATTTCGCTCTTCAAGAGACTTGATATTTTGAGCAGACACCGATTCCTTAGCTTTAAAGCCTTCAAGTGATGCTAGCCTTTCTTTTAGAGACTTGATTTCAGTTGCGTCTCTTTTTTGTTGATCTACCGAGTGCTCGACCTTTGAGCTTAGCTGTACTTCGGAGGCTTTAATGTTTACTCTACAAAAAAAATAGTTTATATTATTAAAATATATTTTTTCGGTTTTAAAAAAATGATTCTTACTTTTCTGCTACTAATTCATTTATTCTCTTTTTGAGATCTTTATTTTCACCTTCAAGAGACTTGATATTTCGATTAGCAACAGAAACATCTTCCTCTAAACCTTCAAAAATTGTAAGTTTTTCGGTTAAAGACTTTATTTCAGCATCATCTGTCTTTTTTTGGTCAGAAACGTTTACGACGCGTGATTTAAGCTGCGATTCAGAAGCTTTGAGTTTATCTCTATAAAACATTAAATTTTAAACCCTTCTTTATTAAATTTACAAAAATGAAAATTACTTTTCAGCTTCCAATTCGCTGACTCTCTTTTTGAGCTCTTCATTTCGCTCTTCAAGAGACTTGATATTTTGAGCAGACACCGATTCCTTAGCTTTAAAGCCTTCAAGTGATGCTAGCCTTTCTTTTAGAGACTTGATTTCAGTTGCGTCTCTTTTTTGTTGATCTACCGAGTGCTCGACCTTTGAGCTTAGCTGTACTTCGGAGGCTTTAATGTTTTCCCTAAAAGATGAAGAATAAAAACAATAAATTCTATGTTTTCTTTGGTCTAAGAAAATGAAAATTACTTTTCTGCTACTAATTCATTTATTCTCTTTTTGAGATCCTTATTTTGACCTTCAAGAGACTTGATATTTTGGTTGGAAACAGAAACAACATCTTCTAGGCTTTTGATTACTGATTCATCATAGATCTTTTCAACCGAACTTGTTTCAAAATTTGAACTCTTTCTTTTTTTTCTAAGTTCATTTATCCTTGATCTATTTTTTTTTATTCCTTCAATTTTTTTTTCGACCTTGTTGTAAAAGTTATTGACAGTTTTAACTCTATTTTTTCGCACGTTCATTTTATCAAAAATATCTTTGAATTCTTTGTTTATTTCAGTTATTAATTCTAATCTTTTTTGTCTTTTTTTGCTTTCTTCTTCATATTTTTTATTCAAACGTTCGTTTTCTTCTTCTAAATCATTGATGGTTTTCTCGAGCTTTTCTTTTTCTAAGAATAATTTTTCATTTTTGAAATCATCATTCTCTTTGAAGATTGTTTCGGAGTCTTTTTGAGAGCCAATTGAAACGATTTTCTCTTTTAAAATCTTAATTTCGTCATATTTGCTAATTAAACAAAATTTAAAATAATTCTCGATTTCATTTAAAAAAAAATTTACTCAATAATTTCGGAACTCTTCTTGACTACAGTCTAGTCGCGTTAAACCGAATACATCTTTATCCGAAATATTCGTTTTTTCGGATAAAAACTTAGGCTCATGGCTAGGTGTAAACTAAACAATGTAAAAATATCTCATTAAACCGAAATTTCATGTTCGGTTTATTTTGTTAGTTCGAATAAATTTAAATGGCTAAAATAATGCATGTTAATTGTTTTAATTTTTTTTGTTCGAAAATTACAAACAAAAATATTACATATGAAAAAAAACAAGCGTCATAAAATCATAAGAACAATGAATAAACCAAAAAGGGCAAAAGTTGAATTGTCCATTGACAATAAAAGAGTCTCATTACAGAGTGTGAATTTGTAGAACAGGCTAAAGCTTGTTTGGACGAAGATATAGATAAGATTTCTTATTTTAAATCCCGTTTAACCCATTTAAGAGAATCAAGTTTGACTCAATCAAACTTGAATTCGTTTTTTAGAAAAGAATAATTTTTTTTATCTTATTCGTTTAAAAAACTAATTTTATTATCCTTTGTTTTGTTTAAAGTCGTTTACTAATAAAATTTTTGTAATTAATCCGAATTTTTACCCATTTAATTGGAATTCCGATTTATCGATATCTCGGAAAATTTAATCCGAAATTTAATAAACTAAGGCGATTTTTCTTCGGATTAACGCGACTATACTGTATATCATTTTCAAATTTTTTTTTCTGATCGTCAAGCTGTGTCTTAAAAACTAAATTATTTTCATTTAATTCTGCAGTGTATTTTCTTTCTAAATCTCTTATTGATAGCTCTAACATCTTTATTTTATCCTCAGAAGACGTAAATTCCATTAATTCCTTAAAATATTAATCCTATTTGATTAAAATATTAAGTTTGAAAGTAAGACTAATTATTTTTACTTTTTGCCTTAAAGGACATGAAGCAAGCGTATAATGTGTTACATAATTTATATTCCTGTTATTTTTTGTTGAATCGCATCCGGGAAAAGGGCATTCTTTTTTTTTTGTATCTCTGATTTTAGTTTCCAAATCGTTGATTATTGATTTACTTTCATCAAGTTCTTTTTCCAACTTTAACAAGGCTTCTTGATTTTCGAATTTTAATTTATTGTGATTTTTCTCACTACAAAAAAAAATTAAAAGGACTGATACTGAAAACAATTTCAATTAGATTGTTAATAATATTTACTAATTTCCTAATTTTTGTTCCAAATTGTCGATTATTTTATTCATTTCGAGTTCATTTTTCAAATAAAGTTCAATTAGACTTTCTTGAGACTTTATTTTTGATTCTAATGAATGGTTTTCGGAAATCTTTTCTTCTAAAAATTCTTTCCAATTTTCGCTTAGCTGTGAGGTCACCAAATCACAATCTTTTTTCATTTCTTCGATTTCGTGACTCTTTTGTTGAAGTTGTTCATTTGCCAGTTTTAGACTTTGATGAAGAACAGAAATTTCATTTGAGCCTAAAACCGGTTCAAGTCCGCCTTGAAAATCAATATCTGATAAACTTCTATCGTGAATCGGTGTTGAAACTTTCGAAGGGCATGACTATTTAAAGAATTAAAATCAAATCAAAGTTTTTTGGAAAAAAAAGTACTATCAATATACTCCTCTTGAACTTCCATTCCTTTTCAACAAAGATTTTGAAACATTTCCAAGAGATTCATAAACTGTGTCATAGACAATTTTTTTTATTTCAGAAGATCTATTCTATAACAGAATTTATAATATCTTATTTTAAAATATTTAATTTTATACTTACTAAGACCGTTTGTAACAAAGTTTCAGCAATTGATTTCGATTCTTCCCTAGACTCGTTCGTTTCACTTTCATCAATGAATTCCATATTTTCTGATACAATTGTATCTGATTTTAATTTTGAATCAAAAAAAGTAGGCACTTCTTTTAAGGGACTCTGTTGAATTTTAAAAACGACTGTTGAATTGTCAATTCTTTTTTCTACCGAGTTATTTACGACTTGCTCGGGATTTGATGAACCAGAAATAAGAGTTACTTTTAAACTCTTAAGTTCTTCATTAGATTGAATAACCTCGTCTTGAATTGTTTGATCAATTGCTGAACGTTTTTTGATGATAGTTTTTTTGATCTCATCGGACATTTTTGGTTTAGTAGTTGATAGTTTTGTTTTTAAATTTTCTAAATTTAATCATAGAAAATAAAATAAATTGTATGAAATCGATAAAAATCGATTAAAGCTTCCATTTAATTTAATTACAGTTTATATTTGTACCCCGTTACCCCAAATTCATTAAAAATTTTTATCTCGGAAAAATCGAATACCTGATGTAGAGGGGCATTGTGAAGTTTAGTACAAAAAATCAGAACAATTTTGAAACATTGAAATAATTTTTTATCTGTGTGTCTTATGATGGATCTGCGCATGTAACAAATTGTAACAAACTTTGTTACACCACAGAGTTTACTCTGCAAAAACTGTCTAAATGCGCATTTAGTTTCAATACTTTTTAATAGTGTGCATTTTGCAGATACTTTGCATAAATTTAGCAGAGGTTGCCCAATGGTGTAAAAAAGTTTGTTACACTTTGTTACATGCGCAGATCCATCATATAACCAACAAAAAATTATTTCAATGTTTCAAATTGTTCTGTTCTTTTGTACTAAACTTCACAATGCCATGTAGATGTTGCTGACCCTTGGAAGAGTTGTCAAAAGAAACAACTATAGAAAAAGGTTACACCAAATCCTAGAAAAAAACTAATTCATTTTCGATTTCGTCGACCATGAAAAACCCTATTTTTCGTTTTCTAATCAGTATACTACTTGTTTTTAAGGATAAAAAGCAGGCTGCCTTGATTTTTTCGACATAAATATTTCTATTCAGAAATTTTGATATTTGAACTATGGTTTTGGAAGCATTCTCTAGTCCTCTAAACCTCTTGGAATTTTCAAGGAATTTAATCAATTTAAAAAATCTGATTCAATAGCATATTTTTGCAACGTTTTTAATGATACTGAATTTATTATTGATTAATACTTTTAAAGGCATCAAAATAATTAAAAAAAAAGGTTAAGTTATTTATAAATTTTATTCATTTTGAAAATTATAACCCTTTTATATAATTTTTATAAATATCTTTTCAAAAGCACTGTGGACAATATGGGAAAATGGCGTCACCTCCTAAATATTCTCTCATGCATTTGAAATGATATTTATGAGGACAGTCCAATTTAAAATACTTTTCTTCAGTTTCGAAAAAAAAGCTGCAGATTCCACAAAAGTTATGCATACTGTTTTCTTTAAATTCTTTGTTCATTAGCAATCGGTACTGATCCAATGTTTTTTGCGAAGAATCGAAATTAAGAGTTATTTCGTTAAAAAACGATCCAAAAACCAACTAACATAGACTCCACAATTGTGTCCGTCAGATTGTAACGAATGATTGATGTTTCTTAACATCCAATTTCGTTTTTTTAGTGATTCAGTTGTAGAGCAAAATTTCCTTGTTTAAATTATTTTTGACATTTAAATCATAAAATTTTTTTAAATGATCAATACCTCCAATTTTCAATAACTAGATCTGAATTTACTTCTGTTTCACCGAATGGATCGATATAAACGACTTCATTTTTATTTAAATCAACAATTAAACATGTCCAATGATTTCCATTTTCGTTTACGAAGCCTGACACAAATTGGCATTTTTCAAATGTATACTTATAAACAAATTTTTAAGTTATCTTCATTATAAATTTATTTCTTCTTCATTTTACCTTTTTTTTAGGAATAATTCCATTCATGATCAAATCTGTTAGTTGGAATGTATCAAAAATTTCAACTTTAACCTTTAGTTTTCTAAGTAAACAATACAAATAACACTGAATTACCTAAAGATAAACCTTTTTAGAAATATGCTCACTTTGTAGATAAAATTGAGTTACCTCGCTCCTCAACCAGTCATTTCTAAGTAATTCTTTTATTGCTTCGTTCCTAAGACAATACTCTCCGATTCTGTAATAAAAAAAATTTGAACAATCGTAAGTATGGTAGTTTTCATTTTCATTCTTAAATTCATCAAGTTCTTTTGATTTAGCTTCGCTGTCAATTTCAATAGCTTCGTCTATTTCAATCGACTCATTTTCTGACTCGCTTAAAGAACTTGTATTTTCATCATTGTCAGAGTCAAAATCATTATCAGAATCTAAATGAATGTTTTCATCAAAAAATGCATTGAATTCTGGATCGGTTTCAATTAATGTGAGTTCGTTTGATTCATGGTAATACGCCTCATTTTTTTTATAAGGTTTTTTGAATCCCCACTGCTCTTTATTATCGTTGTTAATTCGAAATTTTGTTTTTTCATTCTGATACGCAAAATTGAATTGATCCTCATAAAACTCTTTATATTTTAAACACAAATACTTGTATAAAGGAGCAGCAACTTCACTGGTATAAAGTAATCTTTGATTTCTTACATGCTTATTTACGTTTAAGATGTTATTTTTGAAATATTTAAACCAAGATTCAACCATATTATTTGATAACCTCGAGTAGTTTAAATTAAATTCTGTAAAAATAATTCCAGACCATAACGGAGTAAGATGAAGCCTGTTCTTTATTACTGACCACAATTTAGGATTGTAATACATATTAGCGAAATCATTCGTTTCATTTGAATCATTTACATTTCTTAATAAAAAATCTTCGAAATAATGCGCAAACGGCGAATTTATGGTATATTGTTTTTTCGTTTGATCTATGAAAATAAAGATCGGATCGATTTCTTTTTTTTGAATTTTGTCAGATAGTGAATAATCGCGAAGAAAGTCAATATTTCTTTTCATAAGATTAAATTTTAGCTTTTGAAGATTTGTTCTAACTATTGAATCGTAATTTTTTCGATTAAATATGGCTTCAATTGTCAAAAGAATATCACAAAACTCTTTCAAACTTTTTGAATTTTGTAAAAGTGAGAACGAGAAAATAAAAACCTTCTTTATTGTTTTGTTAATTTTTCATCTTGAAATTTTATGATTCGCTCACTTTCATCAATTATGTTTTTTAGCATGTGCGTCGAACAAATATAAACGATTGTTCTCAATGGTTTCTTGAATATTGTGTCCTTTTCGACGATAATCTTAAAGCATATTTCTAAATAATGTGAAAGCTCAAATCCATTGAATGTTTTAATTAATGCGTTCAAATTCGCCCAAGAAAAATCAGAAACGACAGCTGCTGGATACTTGAAAAATGAATATTTTTTCAGTTTGTCGAGAATTTTTGTTAAATAACCGCTAATTGAGCATGAGTCGTGCGAACTGCTAAAAAAATCACCAATTGGAATGAAAGATTTTGTTATACTATCATGGGCCAGTAATGAATAATACAGAATTTCCCCTTGATTTCTGAATTTCAACATCACATTTCCAGTTGCGTCGAAATATAAAATAGGACTTTTTTCTTGAATTAAAGTCCACATTTTTAACTTTAAAAAAAAATTTATTTAAATCTTGTGAAAATTAAAATTTATCTTCTTAAGATTTACCTGAATTTCAGAGATTAGTATAAAACCGAAAGGATTTGATTGAATCTCTTGTACAAAACCTTGAATTCCATTTTTTCTGTGTGTTTCAATCAACATTTCAAAAACATATTTTGCAGCATCGCTATCTATTCTAAATTCATTATTTAACTGAAAGCGATGATTTAATTCGCTTTTCATTTTGCGTAACGCTTCATATGAGATATTTCTTCGAACTTTATTATCTTAATTTGAAAAATTTTATTTTGCTTATAAAAAAAATTGATAAATATGCTTACTGCTCGCTAAAGATTCTGCTCTAAAATTAGTCACGCCTATTGAGCTTATCTCATACTTTATTTTGTCTCTTTCTGCTCCAGTAATTCTATAATTTCGTTTAAATGTGGAGCTTTCACAAGATATTCCATTCCATATACTATCTACCAAAACACCATCGTTGTTTTCTTTGTTTCGAATTATTGATTCAAGTTCATTTTCACAAAAAAGGCATCGAAATCGACCAGACCAATAAGGTTTACTATTTTTGTCTTTATGAGATGAAGTAAAATAATTCGACTTCAATTTTAACTGGCAATTTATTTGTCTTTCATTGAACTTGTTTTTAAAAAACCTTTCTGCACCAACAAGGAGTTTTGGACGAGAGCAATTAGATTTGAATTCTAGTATTTTCATCCATTCTTTTAGACCAAATCTTATCAAAAAAGACAAATTATTTCCAGAACAAACTCGCAATTTTTCGATCGATTTCAAAAGTGATATAACAGAGTCACGAAACCCGTTTCTATTTTCTTTCCATTTTGTGTATAAAAGGAACTGAGACGCTAGACATTTTTTTCCGAAATAAGTTTCCACAATTTTTTCGAAATGATTTCCAACTGCCCTAGGACCTTGTTTTAAATCTTCTATACTTTTTTCGAGCATATACTTAAAAGTAACATCGATCAGTTTATCTTCATCATCGAACTTCAGTTTTTGCGACATATTGAAATGTTTACGGTTAAATCAGTTTCTTTAAATCTATTGATGAGAAAAATTAAAAACAAGCTATTTAATTAAGTTGAGATCTTTTTCCCGAAATTGTGAGTGTAATCAAAAATTATGTATTTCAATATAAGGGTCTTTAATACTTGATGGCTTTGTAAAAAAGGCATACCGTACCGTATCTTACCATAACATCCAACCGGACCGTACCATTTATGCCAATTTTAACAAAAAAAAAGATTTTTTAAGTTTTATTTTCCGGTAATGTACGGTACTGTACGGTTAGATGCTATGCTACGGGATGGTACGGGATACGCCCTTTTTTCAGGAGCAGTTGTAGTTAAAAGTGAAAAATCATTTTCTTCAAATTAAAAAGCATAAGGTTTTTCTATGGTATCATTTTAGTGCAATTCATTTATGCTACCTTGCGTGAAAGTAGTTTTATGCATACCTTACTACGTGTAACAGGACTACGTAGGTGTATCGTTTAAGGGCTCTTGAAAATTCGACTATAAAAAACTCATGAATAATTTAAATGATGTTATTGATAGAAATTAAAGCCACTATTCTACTAGCAGTTCCCCGCATTAAACCAACATTGCCATTTATTGAGTGATTTAAAATGTACAAATTTTATTTTAAGACTAAAGACAGCAATCAAATAAATTCAAACCTTATCATAAAATTTGGAAAGGAAAAGTTAAAGTAAAAATTTTTTAAAACTTTATTTTTGTCTTTTTTATTTTTAAATGTAAATGTAAAATCTTTAAAGGTTCAAATCTATGTTTTTTTAAAATAAAACAAAATCAAAATTTCTTAATTTTTCGGTTTTTTCCTTTTAAACGTTTTGTTGTTTTCTTTTTTGCTTTTCGAGCCTCCGGTAATTTTTCGTAAACATCCAAAACTTTTTCTTGATCTTCAGCTAGAATGTCAACAAAGTCAACTGTATCATCTCTTTCTTTGCAAGAACGAATAGGTGGTAAATTCAAACGCTTCACGTTACATCTCTGTACATAGTCTTCGATATATTTATCACATTCGACAAGTGAAGCACTTTCAAATGAACTAATAAAAAAATGGTAAAAATGGAACACCAATTTATAATGAATAAAAATTACTTAACAAAATCACGGCCATTTTCCGATTTCCATTTGACTTCTAAATAAAGCTTATTGTCGGTACCGTAATAGTGTCCGACAATACAATCGACCTTTAAAAAGATAAAGGGTTTAAAAAAAATATATAAGCTATCGTGAATTTAATAAACACAAACCTCAAAAGATATATCTTCGACAAAAACAAGAGAGCCTTCATTTGAACGAAAAAGTAACTTAAAAGAAGATTTAGTTTGACGCAAAACAAAATAAAAATAAAAAAAATCAATACATTTGGATCAACCCTATGGATTTCTTCTTGTCCACCATCACCAGAACCAGAAGAGCCCTTAAAGTAAAAAAAAAAGATTACTATTTTTGTTTCATAAAGTTAATTGGGGTCCAAGTCATAGATCGATGTTAAATCAGCTAGTCGTCTTTATCGTGAACACAAATAAAGACTGCTAGACCAGGTAACCAAGTGCTAGCCAAGCTGACTTAAGCCTTTAAGGAAACACTGAAAATGTTTCCATTTTTATGACTAAAGGACCTTTAAGTTAAATACTTACATTATTTCCATTGTCACCAGCGTTGGTATTACCATCACCAGAACCAGAAGAGCCCTTAAAGTAAAAAAAAAAATTAGTATTTTTGTTTCATAAAGTTAATTGGGGTCCAAGTAATAGATCAATGTTAAATCAGCTAGTCGTCTTTATCGTGAACACAAATAAAGACTGCTAGACCAGGTAACCAAGTGCTAGCCAAGCTGACTTAAAACCTTTAAGGAAACACTGAAAATGTTTCCATTTTTATGACTAAAGGACCTTTAAGTTAAATACTTACATTATTTCCATTGTCACCAGCGTTGGTATTACCATCACCAGAACCAGAAGAGCCCTTAAAGTAAAAAAAAAAGATTACTATTTTTGTTTCATAAAGTTAATTGGGGTCCAAGTCATAGATCGATGTTAAATCAGCTAGTCGTCTTTATCGTGAACACAAATAAAGACTGCTAGACCAGGTAACCAAGTGCTAGCCAAGCTGACTTAAAACCTTTAAGGAAACACTGAAAATGTTTCCATTTTTATGACTAAAGGACCTTTAAGTTAAATACTTACATTATTTCCATTGTCACCAGCGTTGGTATTACCATCACCAGAACCAGAAGAGCCCTTAAAGTAAAAAAAAAAATTAGTATTTTTGTTTCATAAAGTTAATTGGGGTCCAAGTAATAGATCAATGTTAAATCAGCTAGTCGTCTTTATCGTGAACACAAATAAAGACTGCTAGACCAGGTAACCAAGTGCTAGCCAAGCTGACTTAAAACCTTTAAGGAAACACTGAAAATGTTTCCATTTTTATGACTAAAGGACCTTTAAGTTAAATACTTACATTATTTCCATTGTCACCAGCGTTGGTATTACCATCACCAGAACCAGAAGAGCCCTTAAAGTAAAAAAAAAAGATTAGTATTTTTGTTTCATAAAGTTAATTGGGGTCCAAGTCATAGATCGATGTTAAATCAGCTAGTCGTCTTTATCGTGAACACAAATAAAGACTGCTAGACCAGGTAACCAAGTGCTAGCCAAGCTGACTTAAAACCTTTAAGGAAACACTGAAAATGTTTCCATTTTTATGACTAAAGGACCTTTAAGTTAAATACTTACATTATTTCCATTGTCACCAGCGTTGGTATTACCATCACCAGAACCAGAAGAGCCCTTAAAGTAAAAAAAAAAGATTAGTATTTTTGTTTCATAAAGTTAATTGGGGTCCAAGTCATAGATCGATGTTAAATCAGCTAGTCGTCTTTATCGTGAACACAAATAAAGACTGCTAGACCAGGTAACCAAGTGCTAGCCAAGCTGACTTAAAACCTTTAAGGAAACACTGAAAATGTTTCGTTTTATTGGCTTGGAGATATTTAAGTTATATACTTACATTTTTTTGATTTTTTTTCGATTTATTTCCGCCAGTAGAATTTCTCCTGTTCTAGATTATTTATTAGTTATTAAATAAATCAAATTTTTTTTTGTGCTCACCTTTTCTCTTTGATTCATTTTTTTTTTTTCTGATCTCAGCACCTCTTCAAGAAAAGCGTCATAATTCATCGGATCAAAAACTTTCATTCTTAGCTGAAAGCTTCTTTTCTCGTCATTGTATACTATGTCATGCTGTTCCGGATCATACCGAAAGCTTATTTCCTCAGGGATTGTCACTTTTTTATCTTAAAGAATTTAATTTAATTTTTTATTTAAAATTAATTATTTTTTCTATACCTATTATTAGATCCAAGAACTCATCTCTCGTTAAGACAATTTTTTTAACTGTAGTGTAGGCTAGTCTACATTTGAAAAATATGTTCCTTGTAATCCGACGTCTTCTTGCATTTGAGGTGTTACTCTGTCCAGAAGAGCTTGCCGCTGCCTCAATCTTTATAAATTTTAAATTTTTTGTTAAATTTAAAATTTTTATATTAAAACTCACATAAATATAAGCTTCGTCTGGTATTTCGATGTTTTTGTTGCCATTTTCAGCCAATCGGAAAACTGTTCCATCAAAAATAATCTCAGACCGATTTTTTAGAATTGATTCGTCTTTAAAATCGGGAAAAACATAGTTTTTCAAACCTTCAAAGAAAAAAATCATAATTTATTATATTTTTGAAAAAACAACTTTATACTACCGCCAGCCCTGAACTCTTTTACAAAATTAAATTTAGTAATTGTTGTCATTGGGTCGTATTGGACATATGCTTTATAACAATTATTCATGTAGGATCTTGTGAACGTATAAATATGATGTCCGTTCAGTTTTCTTAAAATTAAACATTTAACATGTATTTTATTGTCTTTTCAAAAAATTTAAGAATTACTTAATTTCTTTTCTTTTATCCGTACTCATTTTTCAAAAAAACAGTTATCTAAATTCAAGAGTAAACTTTTAAGATATATTATATTTACACCAGGAGAAACTGAAGTTAAAGTGTTCAGACCTACATAAGAAAAATTATTTTTCAAAGTGATGAACTTAAACGTAATCAGAAAAGTTAGGTTTTGTGTTCGGGTAGAGAAAGGTACCCAGAAATTTTGGGAGGATGATTGGGATGATGTGTTCCTGTCTTTTGGCGTACAGCAAGGCTCATCTTCACACACTGAGATTAATGTTTTTAAAAATATTTTTATTATGGATCAAATGATCAAACAAAAACATCACTTCACCGACGTTACCAAAGGCCGTAAACTGAGTCCGATTTGTCGTCTCAGTCTTTGTTCGAAAAAGTCTCGTCTCGATAACAACGATCTCATTTGAATCCTGAATGGTCAACTTCAAATACTATCTTATCGACGACTAAGACCCATCAAAAATTTTACCCTTTTTTCTTTTGACCTGAAACGAGCCAAGACTTGTGAAGCTAGTCTGAGCATACAACACCTTTTGCGTACACTGTCGGTCTTTGTTAAACTTCGACTGGAGTAGAATACTCATGTACACGTTCTTATCCCAGAGGTAACTTTCACACAAAGAACACCCAATGAAAACGTTCAAGTTTTCGTTTAATATATTGTAAAGAGACGTGTCGTTGATGATGTTTAGTCTAAGTTCATAATCATCCTTGTTTTTTAAGAAACTCATCTCGGTTATTTTGAACGTGTTTGGAGTCAAGTTTGGAGTGTACTGGAGTTTATTGCCCGCGCAAAAAAAGCATCACTCAAACCAGGGAATTCGAACTCGATTATTTCGTTGAGATCAGAAGACCGTCTGTAGTGGTCGATCCGGCTATGTTTATGCCACTTTTTACCCTCAATTGGATCCGAAATGATTTAATAGGCGACTGTGAGGGTTTACAGATTATTTATCTCTTTGAAATTAAACTGTTTCGCTAGTTCTCTTGATATATAGGAGTACACCAAAGTCGAGTTCAAATTGAAACATTGAATTATCCGAATGACAAAACCAAAACCCTCTTGAACCGTTTGAACTATTGGTGGCATATGTATCCAAATAAAACATGGACTCTTCTAACCTTGATTCACTTCATTTAGGATCTCATATGTGTAAATTTTTAAATTGCTTTGTGGAATTGAACAATTTTTATCATTGACTTGTTTGCAACATTATCTAAACTTAGCCCATACATATTTGTAATTCTCCCGTCTTAGCTCAGTGATTCTCCACGTTCCCCACTTTTCGGTTATCTGAACCGCATTTTGTGCTCAAATTCATTCCTAATTCTTGTTTCTCTTCTTCTAATAAGCGATTACGGATGCGACGAATTGACTCGCTGTTCCTCAACTCGTTTAAACGACGGTATAATCGAACAATTAGTTAACAACAACTGATCCAATATGTCAATTAAACTAAGATATCTGACAACCAATGAGATTATGTTCGAAGATGAATTTTGTAACAACTTAACTTTAGCGCTATGAAGTAAATGTTTAATCATGTTTATAACAAGACTATTGTCCAATCCTCTTTGTTCTAAAGTAGAGTCGGCATAATGAAATTTGATTTTGAAGAGCTATCTGTTGGAAACAAAGTGGTCTTTGACTTGAATTTTGACAAGATCGAATTTGTACTCGGTGACGAAGCGACTGAGATTATCGAAGTCTTGATAGATTTTATTTTACTCGGTGAACTTCGTTCCGCCTCCGGCTCGACTTGTTTATAAATTCGAAATTGTAATGCTTTATGAGCATATTTAACCAAAATATTGTTAATTTGTAAATACAATTTTGAATCGTTTGAGACTCACGACACATTTTATGGTCGACGCATAAATCTACATGATTATTAATCAATAGTTGTTCGATTATGATGACGTTTGTACGAGTCAAAAAAATGTCAAAGAGGTACATGCCTGTGTCTTTAAACGAAACACACTCTTTCACAATGGAGTCTAGATCGATCTCGATGATAATACTACTTGCGTTTAGGTTCAACAACCGGTATTTCAAGTATCCATAATCAAGTTTAAATTCAAGTTTATCACCAAGATTTAATTTTTTAACAAAATCTTTAAACCAATCGTTTTAAATTTTAAAAAATTCTCCTTGTGTCTCACAATCGAATAAAAAATACAAATTGTTTGAGATTAAAGCCGAATCTTTGCGCATATCTTCCAAACACTCATGGTTCAAAAGTTTTTTAGTCATGAGGGTTTGTCTTATCAATTAACAAGTTCATTTGAGTCTTGTACCAGTTCGATTCAGTCTCAATCACTAACGAGTAGTAAAGGAAGTTCTTTCCGGCCATAAAGGTAAAATTTCTCCACGTATCACTGATCCAAGTTTAACAACTGTTTTAAACTCTCTTTAAGCTCAAGCGAGACGTTTTCGATTAAAAAATTAGTCACATTTTCGAGTTCATTTTTAATTTGAGTACTTTTCTCTGTCTTCCCAGGTAAAAATCGTATAGTAAGTCATCCGAGTCAAATACACAAATCGCCGGGTCACTTTGAGTACAATCGACAAGAGCAAAAATGACTCTATAATCACATATACTCTCATTTGGTAAGTATTTAGACCAAATAGGCTTAGCGTCCAAATCAAGCTCGTACAAAGGATGTTTTGATAGGTATATTTTGGTCTCAGGGAGATGGTGTTGAGTCTCAAAGACTCTGGGGGATGTTTGATTTACCCGAAATACGATTCAAAATTGACTTTCGTTTTTTAGTCTCAGTCGACGAGAGGCTAAGATCACTCATCTCAGGTTCGGTAATCACATTTTACCGTCTCAATAGAATCAAATTTTTCAAATCATACAAACTAACGTAACCCATTTCACCGATTTTGTAGCACATCTTATGTTCGAATAAGATTTAATCAGTGTTGTTGAGTATTAATTCCCATCTCCACTTGTTCTCGGTAAACCACTACAAGTCAGTTGACGAGTTCAATTCTCATTCTAAATTCAACGACAGGTGTCGGCATTGATTAATGACTTTTTTGAACTCAGCCGAATGATAAAGTTCCAAAGCTTTTTTCACATTAACCGGGCCCCCTCCATTTGACCTCAAAAACACTCGACAATTTCAAGAACTAGTTCTTTAACAAACTCATGTGGTCTACGTCTCGAACAACTAATCACATCATTCTCGTTTAAAATCGAATAAAACTACCCAATGTTGTAGACAGTCACATCCGAGTTTATTTTTACAAGATTCTTGTCTTTATTAAAACTCTATTTGTTCGAGATTAATTTGAGCTGGGGACACGAGACCTTTACCGTCTCACAATCGACTAGTTGAATCGATATCGACGGGAATCGACTAGTTGAATCGATATCGACGGGAATCGACGAGTTGTGTAATATAATCGCGGTTAGGTTCAAGTTTAAGTTTTGAGTTAACGTCTCGATTGATTCAGGTTTTAACAAATTTCGAATAAAATTTTACATATTAAAGACGCTGGGGTGTACTCAAGGATCGCAAAATTCGATGTTGTAGTTGTTGTTTCACTACTTTTTTCTTTCAAGTACTCAGTTAGCGTTTTAGCGTACACTTAAAATGAGAGTAGGTAATTATTCGAATCGGTATAACTTACCGTCAAGTCGTTTGAACCGGGTTTTTTACCGTAAATAAACGCTGTACCGGTTCTGGTGCTAAGACCGTCAAATGAGGTCAAGTACTCGATTAAAAATGTGTTCGTGCTCAACTTAGCTGTGACCAAGACCTTGAGAGAATCGATGAAAGAGTGAATTTTGTCACGCGGTATTTGATTCAGCTTGACATAGGAGTACTCTAACAAATGATTGATCAGCTCTCGATCGATTTTCGAAATGACCAAGATATCGCTTAAGAACAAACAATCGGTTAGTATATCATCGGATAGGGTCATGATTGATTCGATTAGTTTACTTTTGAGATCGTTGATTAGATAATTGAGATAATTCGTGAGTAGACAAAACAGTGCATTTAGGACCTATTGAGACCACGAGTTGATCGATTTGAGACTGAATCAGATCGAATTCGAGACGAGACTTTTTCGAACCAAGTCCTTTAAACCCATCAAAAATTTTACCCTTTTTTCTTTTGACCAAAAACGAGCCAAGGCTTAGTGAAGCTAGTACGAGCACGATGGTGAGACATGACAAAATCGATGGGGTTATAAACACATTTTTGAGGTCAAAGACCTCTGGGTGACTGACCATCGTGATTGAAGTCTCAGACTTTTTAGTCATCGAATCCCGTAGACCCCTTCATATTACCGATAAAGATTGACACCAATCTGTTCATCACCAGTACAAGATCCTTGATTGACACACTTGCCGTTACATCAGGAACATTAATTCGAACACGTGACAAAACTATTGTAAACACCACAATCGATAACGTTTAAATTGAAATTTTTTTTACCGTAAAAAGATCCGGAATTTTTGACAAAAATTTCAAACGTGGCTAAATGAGAGGTTGTTTCGACCTGTTGCATTAAAATCCCGACTTTACTTAGACTCATCTCTGTCCAGTTTGGGTTAAAATATTTTTCAACGAGACTAGAATAAGGTATTGGGAATTTAAGCCGTGTCCCAGTGACTACTGAAGCGACTACCCTAGTCTTGAAATTCGAGGACTGAGTTCGATTGGACCGCTTATTGATCCCCAATGAGATACAACCCATTATCTAGCGAAGAACAAAAATCATCGTTTATCCTTAGCTTCTTATCACCGCATTTATGGTCCAGTTTTATAAAATTAAGACCCCTCATTCTCCACTTTGTGGGTTGATATCGGTGTTTTGAACTGTTAGAAAATAATTGTGGATTCCGACATTGAAGGCATCGATGTATTTAACAATGAATATTTTCATGAACCGAGAGATCAAATCAATGCTCACGTTACTTGACTTTAAACCTTGAGAATAGTTCAGGATTTGCATGAACTTGGGCTGGGATAGACTCCGACAGAATTGGGCTGGTACTTCAGCTCGATACGGACCGTTGTTATTAAAAGTAGACTCGATGTATAACAGATCTTATGATATCTAACCAACAGTTATCACCAATTTATTATCAGGCTATAGCGCTTCTTCACGAGTCAAACAAATATCGAACCATCTTGATCTGTTCAATTTAGAAAAAATACAACTTGACTTAAAAAATTTAAAAAATTCCTTACCAAATATCCTAGGAGAAGGTTAGGGTTACGGTTAAAGTAACCTGCGCACACTCGGAAATAATCATTTACCAGTGACAAAAAAATTTTTTGATTTATGATGTAGAAACAATATTAAAAAACGATATTACTCTTTGATCGTGCAAATTCGAAATTTCAAATTTTAACATATGTTCGAAAATTTCAAATTTTAATAATTTTGAATACAGTGCAAATAAAAATTTTCTTTCTAAGACAAAAATGTTGTCTCATTAACTGATCGAATTTAAAAGTCAATATTCAATAAACAGAAAATTTAAGAATTTTGTTTTCAAAGTAACTGTGTGTAACAGTTTTTGTTACACATTGTTACATATTTTCCACGGTGAAATTATGTTCAGTAATCGTAAAAATACCATTTGAAGGTTTTTTTTTTGAACATTTTGAACTTTTTGAACGAAACTTCACAATGCTCAATATTAAGTGGTCTAATGGATAAATAAACCAATTTCCGAATCAATGATCGTAATTGGAGACTATTATGTCAAATCAATTATTTTTCAATCTATCAAACAGAGTCAATAATAGGGACATAGAGAAAAAAAATAGTGGAAAAAAGCCTCGACTTAAGTGTTAAAATCAGCATCTCAGAAAGTGTTTGGTCTTGAACAATACAAGGTACAATACAAGTCGAGAATTTTACTTTTAGATTTAAGACTATTTAAACTTACCTTTACCAGAATGCATCTCTTTATTTATTATCTTAGGGTTAATGTGCAACAAAATATCACGAACAGGTACAAATGGGTACTAATGAGGCAAATAACTTATTATGGACTGTAACACCCCTCCACTCTTTTCTCTTTTTCTCCCTCTCTCTCTTTTTCCTGTCTCTCTATTTAAAGAGAGACAGTTTCTATTTTTTGTAGAATAAATATATTACCAGTTTGAAACTTGTTTTTATTATATATAAAATAGTCTTGGCGGGCGTAATTGTAGGAATTACAATAAATAAAAGATGCTATTTGTTCGACAAAACTCTTTATTATTAACAATATAATTCTTATTATTAGTACTTCTCATAACTCTTAGATATAAAAGATAGAATGAACTAAATGCATTCTAAATATTTAAGCTTAGAAGTAACCAAGTTAAGTTTATGAAACTATGCAACTGACTAGTTACAAATAGCAACTAGTATGAAAGGTCTTTTAACCATGAGAGTGGTCCGGCTCATGAACACATAAGCACCCGCTAACACACTCCCCCTGGTTAAGCAGCAATGTCCTCATTGCTGGAGTACCGGCTTTCTCCCTTAACACGTGCGTACGATTTTAAATATCACCTCTTTATGATATTCTTCGGTACTCGAACCTACGGGTATGTCTACTTACGGTGGCCTGCCGTTTTTTTTACCGGGTGTAACTCACCGTCCTGGGCCTATATGTGGAAGGCCTTTCCTTATTAAAAATGTTTGATAGTAAGAGAGATTTAAACCTATGATCTGTACGACCTCAATTCTTGATATGATTCTAGAACTATAATTATCCAGATCTCAAAGACATCTGTAAGCATCTAGATTTTGAGATGAACACATTGAGAAAAGGTTGTATACAAATTGGAAATGTCGTTTTTAGACTGATTTCGAAATCAAAAAAAAGTTTTGTAGCCTTAGATCAAAATTTTCCAAAATTCTAACTAAACAACTATGCAACTAGATTTTTATTCAACTCTTTAGACAAAAAATTTCCTCAATGACCTTTAGAGATTAGTCTCACAGGGCTGAAAGTAAAGGTAAA
The DNA here is from genome assembly GCA_022207745.1 of Brachionus rubens. Classification (NCBI taxonomy): domain Eukaryota; kingdom Metazoa; phylum Rotifera; class Eurotatoria; order Ploima; family Brachionidae; genus Brachionus; species Brachionus rubens. The sequence goes on along the minus strand of JAJVHD010000043.1, from coordinate 780,080 downwards.
GGTCTTTTAAAAACAAAATGCTAGGTTTAAAAGAAAAATGTTTAAAACCTGATCAAATAGCTAATTTTGCCAAGAGTGAGTTTTGAAAATAAGAGCCTGTTATAAGTTTTTTTATTTTACGTTTAAAAAATGAAATTAAGCAGTGGATTATTGGTTCTGAATATATTTTTTGTTGTACGACTCTCTAAATCCTAGGAAGACTCCTCAAGTGCTTTAAAAAATAAAATCTAGATCTAATCAAAATAAATGAAGTTTTCATAACCTTTTTTACATTTTGTTAGGATAAAAACGTTTGACAAAGTAGTTTGTAATAAAAATAAAGCAAACATTCGGCTTGAAAAAGTAATGGCAGTGGTTTTTATCTGAAGAAAAAATTGAGGGATTAGAAGTCTCAGCTTTGGTTCCAAATTCATTTGTCCGAGGCTAATATTGTGATGTAAAGCATTTGCAACTTCAAAGCGCTATTTTTAATTAAATTATTATGAAAGATACAAAGTCTTAAAAATTTTTTTGTTAAATTTAGGTTTATAGATGTATATTTATATTTTAATTGTAGAATAAAATCAGATGAATTTTTGTTAAGTTAGAAAAATTGTAGATTTCAATATTTGTTTTCCAATTTGCCAAAATTTTATTACAATTGGATTAAAATAATTATTTCTGGGGATTAAATGGTAAAATTATCTTCAAAATGATACGAAAATTGATAATATTCAATAATGGAGTAAAAAAATAAACGGGGGCAAAAAAAACCATGCAAATACTGTAAAGCTCTTTACTGTTTTTTACTGTTTTACTGTGGCCATTCACGTGTTCCACCGGTGAACGTTCATTAACATTCCCCGACTTTTTAATTTCACCTAAGTTCACCGTAGTTCCCCTAAGTTCACAATAGTTCCCCGAAGTCAACCACTCTTAATCTCAATATTCTTATTAAAATTTTGCAATCCGAAATTAAAATTTAAAATGCAATTTCATATGGCAATTTTTTTTTTCTCTGAAATTTTTTTTGTGATCATAAATTTATTTTTGTGATCATTTTTTTTGTTATTTTCGCATATTTAGTTTAAAATGATCACTAATTTGGTGATCAAGCTTTTTGTGATCAGAAAATTCACAAAGTCGACCAGATCCCAAACTCAGATAGCACAAAAATTTAGAAAAACAATAACTTTAAAAAAACTTCGTGGAACTATTGTGAACTTAGGGGAACTACGGTGAATTTAGGTGAAATTAAAAAGTCGGGGAATGTTAATGAACGTTCACCAGAGGAACACGTGAATGGCCACTAATTTACAATAATTTACGTAAAATTTTTTAAAATACAAACATCACAGCACCACTGTATATACATTTTTGATACAAATTCCAAACGAACCAAATTTTTATAAATATACCGTTTTTTTAAAAGAAATTGGACTAACCTTTTTGGTGACGATACTTCGAGATCGTTGATTGCGCAATATTTTTTCGAAAAAGATAACGTATTTTGATAGACAGTTGTTTAGCTGTTATAAACCCGTTTGTTCTGGCAATCAATTCCTTATAAAAAAAATCATTAAGTAAAAAAAAAAGGGATATAAAATTATTTCTTCGATAAAAAGAAGAATAGTTCTAGAAACTTTCTTAAATTTACGTCGTTGTCTAGATTCTAAATTAGAGCGTAACATTTTTTTATTGAATCGATGAACAAAATCACGAATAAAATTAAAAAAGAAAAAGTTTAATTAAATTTTAGTAGTATAGTATCTTTAAATTTTTAACGATGGTGGAGTAATCGATAGGCTTTTCGTGATAATTTTCTATTCGCCTTGATATTTCCCTAAAATTTTCAATCATTTTTTAGAGATGGTACCAATAAAAAATAAATTAAATAAGAATATGAAATCTAAAAAAAAATATTTTAAAAATTACGAAGGTTTGGTAAGGAAAAAGTTAGCAAAAAAAAATTAGCGTAAAAAAGAGATTTAAAAATGATTAATATTATTGAATTTAAGAAGGATACTAGATTGTAAACTAAATGATCTTATTTTTTTTAAAAAATTAAAATAATAAATGCTAAACAAATAGATGAAATAAAAAATAATTGTTGTGTTATCTGAAATAACTTTAAAATGTAAAAAAAAATGAATTTTTAACATAATATTAAATCAAAAAATTATCTAAATTTGTATTTAGATTTTAAAATATAAGCTACATATAGTACGCTATGATATTCTTGGTACGGTACGGTACGGTACGCTTTATTATGTTTGGTACGGTACGGTACGGTACGGTACGGTACGCTTTATTATGTTTGGTACGGTACGGTACGCTTTGGTACGTTTAGTACGGTACGGTTCGCTTTTTTATGTTTGGTACGGTACTGTACGCTTAGGTACGGTACGCTTTTTTATGTTTGGTACGGTACGCTTAGGTACGTTTAGTACAGTACGGTACGCTTTGGTACGTTTAGTACGGTACGGTACGCTTTTTATGTTTGGTACGGTACGGTACGCTTAGGTACGTTTAAGACTTTTTATCTTTCATAATAATTTAATTAAAAATAGCGCTTTGAAGTTGCAAATGCTTTACATCACAATATTAGCCTCGGACAAATGAATTTGGAACCAAAGCTGAGACTTCTAATCCCTCAATTTTTTCTTCAGATAAAAACCACTGCCATTACTTTTTCAAGCCGAATGTTTGCTTTATTTTTATTACAAACTACTTTGTCAAACGTTTTTATCCTAACAAAATGTAAAAAAGGTTATGAAAACTTCATTTATTTTGATTAGATCTAGATTTTATTTTTTAAAGCACTTGAGGAGTCTTCCTAGGATTTAGAGAGTCGTACAACAAAAAATATATTCAGAACCAATAATCCACTGCTTAATTTCATTTTTTAAACGTAAAATAAAAAAACTTATAACAGGCTCTTATTTTCAAAACTCACTCTTGGCAAAATTAGCTATTTGATCAGGTTTTAAACATTTTTCTTTTAAACCTAGCATTTTGTTTTTAAAAGACCTTTACCTTTACTTTCAGCCCTGTGAGACTAATCTCTAAAGGTCATTGAGGAAATTTTTTGTCTAAAGAGTTGAATAAAAATCTAGTTGCATAGTTGTTTAGTTAGAATTTTGGAAAATTTTGATCTAAGGCTACAAAACTTTTTTTTGATTTCGAAATCAGTCTAAAAACGACATTTCCAATTTGTATACAACCTTTTCTCAATGTGTTCATCTCAAAATCTAGATGCTTACAGATGTCTTTGAGATCTGGATAATTATAGTTCTAGAATCATATCAAGAATTGAGGTCGTACAGATCATAGGTTTAAATCTCTCTTACTATCAAACATTTTTAATAAGGAAAGGCCTTCCACATATAGGCCCAGGACGGTGAGTTACACCCGGTAAAAAAAACGGCAGGCCACCGTAAGTAGACATACCCGTAGGTTCGAGTACCGAAGAATATCATAAAGAGGTGATATTTAAAATCGTACGCACGTGTTAAGGGAGAAAGCCGGTACTCCAGCAATGAGGACATTGCTGCTTAACCAGGGGGAGTGTGTTAGCGGGTGCTTATGTGTTCATGAGCCGGACCACTCTCATGGTTAAAAGACCTTTCATACTAGTTGCTATTTGTAACTAGTCAGTTGCATAGTTTCATAAACTTAACTTGGTTACTTCTAAGCTTAAATATTTAGAATGCATTTAGTTCATTCTATCTTTTATATCTAAGAGTTATGAGAAGTACTAATAATAAGAATTAAATTGTTAATAATAAAGAGTTTTGTCGAACAAATAGCATCTTTTATTTATTGTAATTCCTACAATTACGCCCGCCAACACTATTTTATATATAATAAAAACAAGTTTCAAACTGGTAATATATTTATTCTACAAAAAATAGAAACTGTCTCTCTTTAAATAGAGAGACAGGAAAAAGAGAGAGAGGGAGAAAAAGAGAAAAGAGTGGAGGGGTGTTACAGTCCATAATAAGTTATTTGCCTCATTAGTACCCATTTGTACCTGTTCGTGATATTTTGTTGCACATTAACCCTAAGATAATAAATAAAGAGATGCATTCTGGTAAAGGTAAGTTTAAATAGTCTTAAATCTAAAAGTAAAATTCTCGACTTGTATTGTACCTTGTATTGTTCAAGACCAAACACTTTCTGAGATGCTGATTTTAACACTTAAGTCGAGGCTTTTTTCCACTATTTTTTTTCTCTATGTCCCTATTATTGACTCTGTTTGATAGATTGAAAAATAATTGATTTGACATAATAGTCTCCAATTACGATCATTGATTCGGAAATTGGTTTATTTATCCATTAGACCACTTAATATTGAACCTTTACTTTTCATCATCAGGATGCTATCAGTCTCATTTGAGATGCAGCGAAATCAGTCTAAAACCGACATTTCCAATTTGTATACAACCTTTTCTCAATGTGTTCATCTCAAAATCTAGATGCTAACAGATGTCTTTGAGATCTAGATAATTATAGTTCTCTAAAAGAAAAGAATCATATCAAGAATTGAGGTCGTACAGATCATAGGTTTAAATCTCTCTTACTATCAAACATTTTTTAGAGAATCATCATACAGACCTTTTGGACTTTAACTATCCATGCCAAACGGGTCTTTTTGATTCACTTCTTAACTTTAAGGAGATTCTAAAAATATCGATTATTCGATAACTTGATTTGTCGGAAATCTTGCTTAATTTATAAAATGTAACGTAAAGGGGCGATTTTTACGACATGTCGTAATAATGGGATTTCGACTTAAAATAAAATTCAGGTAAATTAAAAAGTTAATTGATTAGTTCAACGTATTAATATTAGACGTCTTAATATTGAAGCTTTACTTTTAAGGTGAAGAACCTTTACTTTACTTACTTATTGACTTATTGAACCTTTACCTTTGCTTATTGAACCTTTACTTTTTTCCTGAATTACTGTATTTTTTTTTTGAAAAAAAAAACAAAACAGACTTATGTAAAAATAAATTACTTACAAAAGATTAAAAAAAAGATAGTTGATTAACGTGGGAGAATTTTGTTGATCGTGGGAAAATTTTTTCGTTTGATATTTTATTTTAGTTAATTTTTTCGTATCATCGCTTTTTCCACTTTTATTGTTCTTCAATTAAGAAAAATTTTACAATTTTTAGTTTTTACACTTGTGAAATTTAAATAGTAAGATTCATCCAATCTTGCTTTTAGTTTATTAACAGACGATATCGGCAACAAGTTCCATGTGTTCCTGACTTAATTTGTTAAAAAATAATAACGAATCATTCTATTTCTTATGTTTTCATTTACCATATTAAGTCTTCTTGAAACATAAATTTCCATCTAAGTCAAATTACTTTGAAAAGTTAATCACTTCGAAACCATTATATTGAACATTCGAACAAGATAGCCTCTTTTTCTATAATTTAAATCTAGTGTTGTAATCCCTGTTCTTGATAAACCGTAGAAGTTGAAGCTCTTCTCAGAACTTTTTCCAACTCATAGATAAAATTGTCAGCATACTCAAGATGAGATCTAAAATATTTCCGTAATAAATTATAAACCGTATGAAGATCAGGGACGCCCAAAAGTTACTCGAACAATTTCTAGAACAATCGAACAATCCATTTTGGTACAAAAATTTTTTGTTTCATGATTAGGATGACCACAATAAAAACTGCATTCATTATTAAACGCTAGAATTTCATAATTGACAGGTGGTCTCCATTTTAATGAATGCCAATATTGTTCACATTCCCAAAGATCAAATTTTTTATGAGGATAAGGGATCCATTTATCATTTGAATGTTTAACAAAGCCCGAAAATTTAGCCGGACGTATTTCGTCGCCTGGACATTCAATCAAATGAAAATGACTTTTCCCGCGACGTTCGCAACTCTCACTGCATATTTCAGGGTTACATGACTCACCAACTTCATATTTACGAGCTATACCTTCCGATTTTACAGTAATTGTTTGCGTGCCTGTACTCACAAACACGTTGCATTCCTTGTTTCTGTGGCTGTTTGTTTCATGATATTTTTCTTCGTGATTCACAGGCAAACGGCAATAACTCTTACACTCAGGACATTTTTTACAGTCATGTATGTTTTCATGATTTTTTGAATGAATTGGAATTTTCAACAAACATTTGTCCCGATTCTCAATGGGTTCATAGAACTTGTACGGAAACGAGTTGCACTCGTTAGTCCATGTTTTTTCGATAACATTAAATCCAACCGTACAAACACCTACGATTTCGCATTTAGAATTACAAGCATGTACATCTGAGCATACGTGATAATCAATCAAATTTGTACCTTTCCATTCAGCACATTTTAAACTATCAACGTTTTCCAGTTGTTTGCTTAAATGCTCTTGAATTAGTTTCGAATGTTCGTGGTTTGGAAATGTACAAACTTTAGTGCATTCATCAAAGTCACAATTGGCACCGCAATATGCCGAACCACAAATGTGGTCTTGATGCTCTTTTTCAAGACCAAAAGCACATGTTGCGTTACAATGAGAGATAGTACATTTCTGTTTACATCTATGATTATTTTTACAATTATGTTTCACACTTTCAAAATGATTGACTTCCAAATTACAAGTAAATTTGCACTCGGAGCTTATTTCACATATTAAACCACAAACGTGACCATCATTACATTTGTGAATTTGTTCTACATGTCCATACTTTTGAATGCATATAGCTTTTTTTTCAATAGCACAAAGCTGGCATTGTTTACGGCATAAATGTCCCGTCTCACAATTGCAATCACAGTTATGATTCAATTCAAAAACACATACAAGATCACATAGTCGACATTTACGTTGACATAGATAAGATTTTTGATTCAAATTTTCTATCTTTGTTTTTAATGAAAATTTAAAATTTTCAACATCAGCTTCAAAGTGAACGTCATAATTCAACAAAGTATCGTCTACGTATTTAAGAATAAACTCTTTTCAGTGTTGGATTAATTTGTCACTAAAATCATTCAACACATGGAACCATTCGTTGTGTATATCTTCTTGATAATTCATTTGAATTTTATCGCTCAATATTTTTGTAAATAAAATATCCAATTTATCTAGTTCACTGTCACTAAATTTGGTAAAATCAATTTCATTTTGATGTATAACTATTTCTTTGTCCGTGTACAATTTATTAAATTTGGGGCTATTGACAATGAACGTATAAAGATAGTTTACATATAAACATACAATGCGACTCGAAATTTCGACGAGTACGAGTACGAGTCCGAGTAAATACTTTTACTCGTCTGAAAACTTGAGTAACGAGTAAATATCGAGTAAATTTTGGAAAAAAGCATAAAGATTTCAGATTTCATATTAATTGAATAATTTTATTATAGTAATTGAGATCGAGAAATTCGAAAATCAAGTCAAAAATACTAAAAGTGTTTTAGAAAAAAAATTAATTCGACTGTTTCCCAATAGTCTCATACTAGATTTTTTCAAAAACCAACGCGACTTTGATTTGACTATCAAACTTATCAAGCTGCCATAATACAATAATACGATTAATATCAAGATAAGAAGAGTCATGATATGATATATTTATAGCAACATTTTGACAGTTCGCAGAAAAAATTTGTGAAGGGCCTGAACTGTATCCAATATAATTTACATCAAGCTGAAACAGCTCAGAGAGTGACTGACCCAGCATGAAGTGGCTGAAATTTTTTAGTGGATGTGCGTACGAAATTTTTAAGAAAAATAAAAAAATATTTAAAAGCCTTTTATTTTTATAGGCAAGAAAACAAAACGCTTTACTGATATTATGCTCAAAAAAAACTCAATTTCGTTTTCTCAATTTCTTTTCGGTCGCATTGATCATTTAAACAAACGTTAGAGCTCATTAAAGGTAACAAGCATACTCCACAAAAGCGTTTTTCTTCGATTGGAATCAGATTATTATTCAATCTTTTCGATAATGATGTAAAAGTCTTTGGAAGTTTATTGTTTGACGGCAATAATATGTGCAACAAATTAATGAATGCACTTTTAGCCTGATCTGAAAGAGAAAATCTGTTTGAAAAGGCCGATATTAAGAGACAAGCTTCTTTGACAGAAATTTTCGAGCTATCGAATATCCTTATATTAGGAACATTTAGATTTATAATATTAAATACTATGTGACATTTTTATTAAATTACTTTTCTTCTTTGCTATAATCTAAAATTTTTGAATCACTAATTTTCCAATTTATTTCTTCACTAAACATAGCGATTTTTTTTTCGAATCTGATCTTTTTTTTCGTTTTTGTTTTAGGTTGAAGGTAACAAAAATGGTTTCCAAAAGAGTTTGTTTGTCTTCGATTGTTCTAGAAATTGTTCGAGTAACTTTTGGGCGTCCCTGATCTTCATACGGTTTATAATTTATTACGGAAATATTTTAGATCTCATCTTGAGTATGCTGACAATTTTATCTATGAGTTGGAAAAAGTTCTGAGAAGAGCTTCAACTTCTACGGTTTATCAAGAACAGGGATTACAACACTAGATTTAAATTATAGAAAAAGAGGCTATCTTGTTCGAATGTTCAATATAATGGTTTCGAAGTGATTAACTTTTCAAAGTAATTTGACTTAGATGGAAATTTATGTTTCAAGAAGACTTAATATGGTAAATGAAAACATAAGAAATAGAATGATTCGTTATTATTTTTTAACAAATTAAGTCAGGAACACATGGAACTTGTTGCCGATATCGTCTGTTAATAAACTAAAAGCAAGATTGGATGAATCTTACTATTTAAATTTCACAAGTGTAAAAACTAAAAATTGTAAAATTTTTCTTAATTGGAGAACAATAAAAGTGGAAAAAGCGATGATACGAAAAAATTAACTAAAATAAAATATCAAACGAAAAAATTTTCCCACGATCAACAAAATTCTCCCACGTTAATCAACTATCTTTTTTTTAATCTTTTGTAAGTAATTTATTTTTACATAAGTCTGTTTTGTTTTTTTTTTCAAAAAAAAAATACAGTAATTCAGGAAAAAAGTAAAGGTTCAATAAGCAAAGGTAAAGGTTCAATAAGTCAATAAGTAAGTAAAGTAAAGGTTCTTCACCTTAAAAGTAAAGCTTCAATATTAAGACGTCTAATATTAATACGTTGAACTAATCAATTAACTTTTTAATTTACCTGAATTTTATTTTAAGTCGAAATCCCATTATAACGACATGTCGTAAAAATCGCCTCTTTACGTTACATTTTATAAATTAAGCAAGATTTCCGACAAATCAAGTTATCGAATAATCGATATTTTTAGAATCTCCTTAAAATTAAGAAGTGAATCAAAAAGACCCGTTTGGCATGGATAGTTAAAGTCCAAAAGGTCTGTATGATGATTCTCTAAAAAATGTTTGATAGTAAGAGAGATTTAAACTTATGATCTGTACGACCTCAATTCTTGATATGATTCTTTTCTTTTAGAGAACTATAATTATCTAGATCTCAAAAACATCTGTAAGCATCTAGATTTTGAGATGAACACATTGAGAAAAGGTTGTATACAAATTGGAAGTGTCGTTTTTACACTGATTTCGCTGCACCTCAAATGAGACTGAAAGCATCCTGATGATGAAAAGTAAAGGTTCAATATTAAGACGTCTAATGGATAAATAAACCAATTTCCGAATCAATGATCGTAATTGGAGACTATTATGTCAAATCAATTCTTTTTCAACCTTTTCAATTTCAAGGTTAATCAACAGGCTAATACCCTTGTCTAATTAAAGAGTGATTAACTATCCATTTATTCAATAAAAATAAAATGTATAAATTGAATATAAAAATATTCCCAGGTCCTATTTCCTGGCTGATCCTGCTCAGGATTCTCATGGGAATTGTCGATCAGGATCCGATGGTATAAAATGTGCTTGTTCTGTACACGAATCAGCGAAGATTCTTAGTAAAACTCCTAACAAGAAAGCTCAAGAAAATAAAGATTCTTTAGATAATTTTATTGGTTTCTTTAAGTTTAAAATTGGAAAATCATGATCAAATACTAATTTTGTTTTCTTGTTATAGGGAAAATGGTGGTGAACTTAGACAAGTCAATCAGGATACTGACTTAATTTTTAAGAAAATCAATGAATGAAAATTGCTGATTTTAGTTAATTTAAAAGAACATTTTTTTTAGATTTTATTCAATAAATTGAAATTAATTAAACTTCTTAATTTTTAAAAATTAATTAAAGCTCAAACTGGCCAAAGAATCTCTGGTTTCATTTAGATCATTTTCGCTTTCTTCAACTTCTTCTTCGCCTTCTTCTTCGCCTCCTTCTTTTTCATGGTCAACTTCTTCAATACTATCCTCGCTTTCATCATTTTCTTCTTCACCTTCTTCTTCTCCATCGACTTCTTCCGCTTCATCATCAATAAAGGTCTTTTTTTTTTGTTGTTCTTTTTTTCTCAAATTTTTTCTAGCATCATGAGTCTTTTGTCTCAATGAAATCGAAATATTGGGCCAGTTTGAAACCAATTCTTGGACTGATTTTAATTTGTAAACATAACAAGCTTAAATTAAACGTTTAAACTAAATTTCTTAAACTTAAAATAGTTACCTTTGATCAAATTCAAACGTTTTGAGTCTAGATCAGGAAAATCGGATCGACCCTGACCTTCAACATATCCACCTGCAAGCTCCTCGACTGTAAAAAGTTTAGACATCAATTTGGTTCCAAATAGATTTATGTTACCAGGGTTGAACGTTGTGTTTAACAGCGATTCGCCTTTCCAAACCTTCCAAGAAAATAATTATAAAAATTCATAAAATTCAATTTAAAAAAAACTTACGAAATTCACATTTAGCTCGATTCCAACAGCCTTAGCTTCGTCGTATACAGGCTTCGGAAAACCATTGATTGTTTTCTTTGAGCTTTCAACGGATTCAAATTTGTCAAAGAGCATCCCTTGTTTTGTTCTAATGTCTTCTTGATTTTGTTTAATTAATGCCATGTCTCTGTTTATTTTTTGTAAATTTTCATTTAGACATTCATTGATTTTATTGAAGCCAGAATTTATCATTGCTTCAAGTGAAGTTTGTTGAGACATTGATGCCTGGGTCGATGATATCGATGAAATATGAGAACTCTTAGCTTGAGTTTTTTTCGGCTCTGGTTTCTTCAATACTCCTGACTTTTTAGCTGGAAGGACTTTCGAAGGAACGGATGCTTGTTTTTTATTCGTCATTATAATATCTAAATGAAAAAGAAATTTAAAACCTTGTTTATTGAAGTTAGTTTTAGAAGAAAGAGAAATCATTTTTATATTGTTTTATACTACTTTAATCTTTTTTGAAAATTTTTCTCAACAAAAAAATTTCAAAATGTAACATTCACATTTGATTTTTTTCTGTAAGTTATTTTTTTAAAAATAGTTAACAGTAAATTTTTTGTACTGAAAATTTAGTATATAGAAAAAAATTTTGTCTTTATTTTTTTAGATCTTAACCTTTTAGTAACTAACAAATAATTTTAAAAAATGCGTTTTACCGTTAAAACAGTTAAAGCAAAAAAAAGTAAGATATGTTTCCAGAAGAGCAACAATTTCTTCGAATGAATGTTTTGAACATGAGGCTGTAAGCTTTTCCTCAAATGGTAATTGTGAACTTAAAAAAAAATTCAGAATTCTAAATGAAATTTAACTATAGAAATTAATAACGACCAACCAATGACATATGAAGGTTGTGATTTCGAAACGTTTTCTAATTCTAATTTTGAAAACAACAATATGAAATTTTGTTGCTTGGAGGATGGTTTTGAGTCGAAAAAAAAGATCAGATTCGAAAAAAAAATCGCTATGTTTAGTGAAGAAATAAATTGGAAAATTAGTGATTCAAAAATTTTAGATTATAGCAAAGAAGAAAAGTAATTTAATAAAAATGTCACATAGTATTTAATATTATAAATCTAAATGTTCCTAATATAAGGATATTCGATAGCTCGAAAATTTCTGTCAAAGAAGCTTGTCTCTTAATATCGGCCTTTTCAAACAGATTTTCTCTTTCAGATCAGGCTAAAAGTGCATTCATTAATTTGTTGCACATATTATTGCCGTCAAACAATAAACTTCCAAAGACTTTTACATCATTATCGAAAAGATTGAATAATAATCTGATTCCAATCGAAGAAAAACGCTTTTGTGGAGTATGCTTGTTACCTTTAATGAGCTCTAACGTTTGTTTAAATGATCAATGCGACCGAAAAGAAATTGAGAAAACGAAATTGAGTTTTTTTTGAGCATAATATCAGTAAAGCGTTTTGTTTTCTTGCCTATAAAAATAAAAGGCTTTTAAATATTTTTTTATTTTTCTTAAAAATTTCGTACGCACATCCACTAAAAAATTTCAGCCACTTCATGCTGGGTCAGTAACTCTCTGAGCTGTTTCAGCTTGATGTAAATTATATTGGATACAGTTCAGGCCCTTCACAAATTTTTTCTGCGAACTGTCAAAATGTTGCTATAAATATATCATATCATGACTCTTCTTATCTTGATATTAATCGTATTATTGTATTATGGCAGCTTGATAAGTTTGATAGTCAAATCAAAGTCGCGTTGGTTTTTGAAAAAATCAAGTATGAGACTATTGGGAAACAGTCGAATTAATTTTTTTTCTAAAACACTTTTAGTATTTTTGACTTGATTTTCGAATTTCTCGATCTCAATTACTATAATAAAATTATTCAATTAATATGAAATCTGAAATCTTTATGCTTTTTTCCAAAATTTACTCGATATTTACTCGTTACTCAAGTTTTCAGACGAGTAAAAGTATTTACTCGGACTCGTACTCGTACTCGTCGAAATTTCGAGTCGCATTGTATGTTTATATGTAAACTATCTTTATACGTTCATTGTCAATAGCCCCAAATTTAATGAATTGTACACGGACAAAGAAATAGTTATACATCAAAATGAAATTGATTTTACCAAATTTAGTGACAGTGAACTAGATAAATTGGATATTTTATTTACAAAAATATTGAGCGATAAAATTCAAATGAATTATCAAGAAGATATACACAACGAATGGTTCCATGTGTTGAATGATTTTAGTGACAAATTAATCCAACACTGAAAAGAGTTTATTCTTAAATACGTAGACGATACTTTGTTGAATTATGACGTTCACTTTGAAGCTGATGTTGAAAATTTTAAATTTTCATTAAAAACAAAGATAGAAAATTTGAATCAAAAATCTTATCTATGTCAACGTAAATGTCGACTATGTGATCTTGTATGTGTTTTTGAATTGAATCATAACTGTGATTGCAATTGTGAGACGGGACATTTATGCCGTAAACAATGCCAGCTTTGTGCTATTGAAAAAAAAGCTATATGCATTCAAAAGTATGGACATGTAGAACAAATTCACAAATGTAATGATGGTCACGTTTGTGGTTTAATATGTGAAATAAGCTCCGAGTGCAAATTTACTTGTAATTTGGAAGTCAATCATTTTGAAAGTGTGAAACATAATTGTAAAAATAATCATAGATGTAATCAGAAATGTACTATTTCTCATTGTAACGCAACATGTGCTTTTGGTCTTGAAAAAGAGCATCAAGACCACATTTGTGGTTCGGCATATTGCGGTGCCAAATGTGACTTTGATGAATGCACTAAAGTTTGTACATTTCCAAACCACGAACATTCGAAACTAATTCAAGAGCATTTAAGCAAACAACTGGAAAACGTTGATAGTTTAAAATGTGCTGAATGGGAAGGTACAAATTTGATTGATTATCACGTATGCTCAGATGTACATGCTTGTAATTCTAAATGCGAAATCGTAGGTGTTTGTACGGTTGGATTTAATGTTATCGAAAAAACATGGACTAACGAGTGCAACTCGTTTCCGTACAAGTTCTATGAACCCATTGAGAATCGGGACAAATGTTTGTTGAAAAATTCCAATTCATTCAAAAAATCATGAAAACATACATGACTGTAAAAAATGTCCTGAGTGTAAGAGTTTTTGCCGTTTGCCTGTGAATCACGAAGAAAAATATCATGAAACAAACAGCCACAGAAACAAAGAATGCAACGTGTTTGTGAGTACAGGCACGCAAACAATTACTGTAAAATCGGAAGGTATAGCTCGTAAATATGAAGTTGGTGAGTCATGTAACCCTGAAATATGCAGTGAGAGTTGCGAACGTCGCGGGAAAAGTCATTTTCATTTGATTGAATGTCCAGGCGACGAAATACGTCCGGCTAAATTTTCGGGCTTTGTTAAACATTCAAATGATAAATGGATCCCTTATCCTCATAAAAAATTTGATCTTTGGGAATGTGAACAATATTGGCATTCATTAAAATGGAGACCACCTGTCAATTATGAAATTCTAGCGTTTAATAATGAATGCAGTTTTTATTGTGGTCATCCTAATCATGAAACAAAAAATTTTTGTACCAAAATGGATTGTTCGATTGTTCTAGAAATTGTTCGAGTAACTTTTGGGCGTCCCTGATCTTCATACGGTTTATAATTTATTACGGAAATATTTTAGATCTCATCTTGAGTATGCTGACAATTTTATCTATGAGTTGGAAAAAGTTCTGAGAAGAGCTTCAACTTCTACGGTTTATCAAGAACAGGGATTACAACACTAGATTTAAATTATAGAAAAAGAGGCTATCTTGTTCGAATGTTCAATATAATGGTTTCGAAGTGATTAACTTTTCAAAGTAATTTGACTTAGATGGAAATTTATGTTTCAAGAAGACTTAATATGGTAAATGAAAACATAAGAAATAGAATGATTCGTTATTATTTTTTAACAAATTAAGTCAGGAACACATGGAACTTGTTGCCGATATCGTCTGTTAATAAACTAAAAGCAAGATTGGATGAATCTTACTATTTAAATTTCACAAGTGTAAAAACTAAAAATTGTAAAATTTTTCTTAATTGGAGAACAATAAAAGTGGAAAAAGCGATGATACGAAAAAATTAACTAAAATAAAATATCAAACGAAAAAATTTTCCCACGATCAACAAAATTCTCCAACGTTAATCAACTATCTTTTTTTTAATCTTTTGTAAGTAATTTATTTTTACATAAGTCTGTTTTGTTTTTTTTTTCAAAAAAAAAATACAGTAATTCAGGAAAAAAGTAAAGGTTCAATAAGCAAAGGTAAAGGTTCAATAAGTCAATAAGTAAGTAAAGTAAAGGTTCTTCACCTTAAAAGTAAAGCTTCAATATTAAGACGTCTAATATTAATACGTTGAACTAATCAATTAACTTTTTAATTTACCTGAATTTTATTTTAAGTCGAAATCCCATTATAACGACATGTCGTAAAAATCGCCTCTTTACGTTACATTTTATAAATTAAGCAAGATTTCCGACAAATCAAGTTATCGAATAATCGATATTTTTAGAATCTCCTAAAAATTAAGAAGTGAATCAAAAAGACCCGTTTGGCATGGATAGTTAAAGTCCAAAAGGTCTGTATGATGATTCTCTAAAAAATGTTTGATAGTAAGAGAGATTTAAACTTATGATCTGTACGACCTCAATTCTTGATATGATTCTTTTCTTTTAGAGAACTATAATTATCTAGATCTCAAAGACATCTGTTAGCATCTAGATTTTGAGATGAACACATTGAGAAAAGGTTGTATACAAATTGGAAATGTCGGTTTTAGACTGATTTCGCTGCACCTCAAATGAGACTGAAAGCATCCTGATGATGAAAAGTAAAGGTTCAATATTAAGACGTCTAATGGATAAATAAACCAATTTCCGAATCAATGATCGTAATTGGAGACTATTATGTCAAATCAATTCTTTTTCAACCTTTTCAATTTCAAGGTTAATCAACAGGCTAATACCCTTGTCTAATTAAAGAGTGATTAACTATCCATTTATTCAATAAAAATAAAATGTATAAATTGAATATAAAAATATTCCCAGGTCCTTTTCCTGGCTGATCCTGCTCAGGATTCTCATGGGAATTGTCGATCAGGATACGATGGTATAAAATGTGCTTGTTCTGTACACGAATCAGCGAAGATTCTTAGTAAAACTCCTAACAAGAAAGCTCAAGAAAATAAAGATTCTTTAGATAATTTTATTGGTTTCTTTAAGTTTAAAATTGGAAAATCATGATCAAATACTAATTTTGTTTTCTTGTTATAGGGAAAATGGTGGTGAACTTAGACAAGTCAATCAGGATACTGACTTAATTTTTAAGAAAATCAATGAATGAAAATTGCTGATTTTAGTTAATTTAAAAGAACATTTTTTTTAGATTTTATTCAATAAATTGAAATTAATTAAACTTCTTAATTTTTAAAAATTAATTAAAGCTCAAACTGGCCAAAGAATCTCTGGTTTCATTTAGATCATTTTCGCTTTCTTCAACTTCTTCTTCGCCTTCTTCTTCGCCTCCTTCTTTTTCATGGTCAACTTCTTCAATACTATCCTCGCTTTCATCATTTTCTTCTTCACCTTCTTCTTCTCCATCGACTTCTTCCGCTTCATCATCAATAAAGGTCTTTTTTTTTTGTTGTTCTTTTTTTCTCAAGTTTTTTCTAGCATCATGAGTCTTTTGTCTCAATGAAATCGAAATATTGGGCCAGTTTGAAACCAATTCTTGGACTGATTTTAATTTGTAAACATAACAAGCTTAAATTAAACGTTTAAACTAAATTTCTTAAACTTAAAATAGTTACCTTTGATCAAATTCAAACGTTTTGAGTCTAGATCAGGAAAATCGGATCGACCCTGACCTTCAACATATCCACCTGCAAGCTCCTCGACTGTAAAAAGTTTAGACATCAATTTGGTTCCAAATAGATTTATGTTACCAGGGTTGAACGTTGTGTTTAACAGCGATTCGCCTTTCCAAACCTTCCAAGAAAATAATTATAAAAATTCATAAAATTCAATTTAAAAAAAACTTACGAAATTCACATTTAGCTCGATTCCAACAGCCTTAGCTTCGTCGTATACAGGCTTCGGAAAACCATTGATTGTTTTCTTTGAGCTTTCAACGGATTCAAATTTGTCAAAGAGCATCCCTTGTTTTGTTCTAATGTCTTCTTGATTTTGTTTAATTAATGCCATGTCTCTGTTTATTTTTTGTAAATTTTCATTTAGACATTCATTGATTTTATTGAAGCCAGAATTTATCATTGCTTCAAGTGAAGTTTGTTGAGACATTGATGCCTGGGTCGATGATATCGATGAAATATGAGAACTCTTAGCTTGAGTTTTTTTCGGCTCTGGTTTCTTCAATACTCCTGACTTTTTAGCTGGAAGGACTTTCGAAGGAACGGATGCTTGTTTTTTATTCGTCATTATAATATCTAAATGAAAAAGAAATTTAAAACCTTGTTTATTGAAGTTAGTTTTAGAAGAAAGAGAAATCATTTTTATATTGTTTTATACTACTTTAATCTTTTTTGAAAATTTTTCTCAACAAAAAAATTTCAAAATGTAACATTCACATTTGATTTTTTTCTGTAAGTTATTTTTTTAAAAATAGTTAACAGTAAATTTTTTGTACTGAAAATTTAGTATATAGAAAAAAATTTTGTCTTTATTTTTTTAGATCTTAACCTTTTAGTAACTAACAAATAATTTTAAAAAATGCGTTTTACCGTTAAAACAGTTAAAGCAAAAAAAATAGGAAGATATGTTTCCAGAAGAGCAACAATTTCTTCGAATGAATGTTTTGAACATGAGGCTGTAAGCTTTTCCTCAAATGGTAATTGTGAACTTAAAAAAAAATTCAGAATTCTAAATGAAATTTAACTATAGAAATTAATAACGACCAACCAATGACATATGAAGGTTGTGATTTCGAAACGTTTTCTAATTCTAATTTTGAAAACAACAATATGGAATTTTGTTGCTTGGAGGATGGTTTTGAGTCGAAAAAAAAGATCAGATTCGAAAAAAAAAATCGCTATGTTTAGTGAAGAAATAAATTGGAAAATTAGTGATTCAAAAATTTTAGATTATAGCAAAGAAGAAAAGTAATTTAATAAAAATGTCACATAGTATTTAATATTATAAATCTAAATGTTTCTAATATAAGGATATTCGATAGCTCGAAAATTTCTGTCAAAGAAGCTTGTCTCTTAATATCGGCCTTTTCAAACAGATTTTCTCTTTCAGATCAGGCTAAAAGTGCATTCATTAATTTGTTGCACATATTATTGCCGTCAAACAATAAACTTCCAAAGACTTTTACATCATTATCGAAAAGATTGAATAATAATCTGATTCCAATCGAAGAAAAACGCTTTTGTGGAGTATGCTTGTTACCTTTAATGAGCTCTAACGTTTGTTTAAATGATCAATGCGACCGAAAAGAAATTGAGAAAACGAAATTGAGTTTTTTTTGAGCATAATATCAGTAAAGCGTTTTGTTTTCTTGCCTATAAAAATAAAAGGCTTTTAAATATTTTTTTATTTTTCTTAAAAATTTCGTACGCACATCCACTAAAAAATTTCAGCCACTTCATGCTGGGTCAGTAACTCTCTGAGCTGTTTCAGCTTGATGTAAATTATATTGGATACAGTTCAGGCCCTTCACAAATTTTTTCTGCGAACTGTCAAAATGTTGCTATAAATATATCATATCATGACTCTTCTTATCTTGATATTAATCGTATTATTGTATTATGGCAGCTTGATAAGTTTGATAGTCAAATCAAAGTCGCGTTGGTTTTTGAAAAAATCTAGTATGAGACTATTGGGAAACAGTCGAATTAATTTTTTTTCTAAAACACTTTTAGTATTTTTGACTTGATTTTCGAATTTCTCGATCTCAATTACTATAATAAAATTATTCAATTAATATGGAATCTGAAATCTTTATGCTTTTTTCCAAAATTTACTCGATATTTACTCGTTACTCAAGTTTTCAGACGAGTAAAAGTATTTACTCGGACTCGTACTCGTACTCGTCGAAATTTCGAGTCGCATTGTATGTTTATATGTAAACTATCTTTATACGTTCATTGTCAATAGCCCCTAAATTTAATGAATTGTACACGGACAAAGAAATAGTTATACATCAAAATGAAATTGATTTTACCAAATTTAGTGACAGTGAACTAGATAAATTGGATATTTTATTTACAAAAATATTGAGCGATAAAATTCAAATGAATTATCAAGAAGATATACACAACGAATGGTTCCATGTGTTGAATGATTTTAGTGACAAATTAATCCAACACTGAAAAGAGTTTATTCTTAAATACGTAGACGATACTTTGTTGAATTATGACGTTCACTTTGAAGCTGATGTTGAAAATTTTAAATTTTCATTAAAAACAAAGATAGAAAATTTGAATCAAAAATCTTATCTATGTCAACGTAAATGTCGACTATGTGATCTTGTATGTGTTTTTGAATTGAATCATAACTGTGATTGCAATTGTGAGACGGGACATTTATGCCGTAAACAATGCCAGCTTTGTGCTATTGAAAAAAAAGCTATATGCATTCAAAAGTATGGACATGTAGAACAAATTCACAAATGTAATGATGGTCACGTTTGTGGTTTAATATGTGAAATAAGCTCCGAGTGCAAATTTACTTGTAATTAGGAAGTCAATCATTTTGAAAGTGTGAAACATAATTGTAAAAATAATCATAGATGTAAACAGAAATGTACTATTTCTCATTGTAACGCAACATGTGCTTTTGGTCTTGAAAAAGAGCATCAAGACCACATTTGTGGTTCGGCATATTGCGGTGCCAATTGTGACTTTGATGAATGCACTAAAGTTTGTACATTTCCAAACCACGAACATTCGAAACGAATTCAAGAGCATTTAAGCAAACAACTGGAAAACGTTGATAGTTTAAAATGTGCTGAATGGGAAGGTACAAATTTGATTGATTATCACGTATGCTCAGATGTACATGCTTGTAATTCTAAATGCGAAATCGTAGGTGTTTGTACGGTTGGATTTAATGTAATCGAAAAAACATGGACTAACGAGTGCAACTCGTTTCCGTACAAGTTCTATGAACCCATTGAGAATCGGGACAAATGTTTGTTGAAAATTCCAATTCATTCAAAAAATCATGAAACATACATGACTGTAAAAAATGTCCTGAGTGTAAGAGTTTTTGCCGTTTGCCTGTGAATCACGAAGAAAAATATCATGAAACAAACAGCCACAGAAACAAAGAATGCAACGTGTTTGTGAGTACAGGCACGCAAACAATTACTGTAAAATCGGAAGGTATAGCTCGTAAATATGAAGTTGGTGAGTCATGTAACCCTGAAATATGCAGTGAGAGTTGCGAACGTCGCGGGAAAAGTCATTTTCATTTGATTGAATGTCCAGGCGACGAAATACGTCCGGCTAAATTTTCGGGCTTTGTTAAACATTCAAATGATAAATGGATCCCTTATCCTCATAAAAAATTTGATCTTTGGGAATGTGAACAATATTGGCATTCATTAAAATGGAGACCACCTGTCAATTATGAAATTCTAGCGTTTAATAATGAATGCAGTTTTTATTGTGGTCATCCTAATCATGAAACAAAAAATTTTTGTACCAAAATGGATTGTTCGATTGTTCTAGAAATTGTTCGAGTAACTTTTGGGCGTCCCTGATCTTCATACGGTTTATAATTTATTACGGAAATATTTTAGATCTCATCTTGAGTATGCTGACAATTTTATCTATGAGTTGGAAAAAGTTCTGAGAAGAGCTTCAACTTCTACGGTTTATCAAGAACAGGGATTACAACACTAGATTTAAATTATAGAAAAAGAGGCTATCTTGTTCGAATGTTCAATATAATGGTTTCGAAGTGATTAACTTTTCAAAGTAATTTGACTTAGATGGAAATTTATGTTTCAAGAAGACTTAATATGGTAAATGAAAACATAAGAAATAGAATGATTCGTTATTATTTTTTAACAAATTAAGTCAGGAACACATGGAACTTGTTGCCGATATCGTCTGTTAATAAACTAAAAGCAAGATTGGATGAATCTTACTATTTAAATTTCACAAGTGTAAAAACTAAAAATTGTAAAATTTTTCTTAATTGGAGAACAATAAAAGTGGAAAAAGCGATGATACGAAAAAATTAACTAAAATAAAATATCAAACGAAAAAATTTTCCCACGATCAACAAAATTCTCCAACGTTAATCAACTATCTTTTTTTTAATCTTTTGTAAGTAATTTATTTTTACATAAGTCTGTTTTGTTTTTTTTTTCAAAAAAAAAATACAGTAATTCAGGAAAAAAGTAAAGGTTCAATAAGCAAAGGTAAAGGTTCAATAAGTCAATAAGTAAGTAAAGTAAAGGTTCTTCACCTTAAAAGTAAAGCTTCAATATTAAGACGTCTAATATTAATACGTTGAACTAATCAATTAACTTTTTAATTTACCTGAATTTTATTTTAAGTCGAAATCCCATTATAACGACATGTCGTAAAAATCGCCTCTTTACGTTACATTTTATAAATTAAGCAAGATTTCCGACAAATCAAGTTATCGAATAATCGATATTTTTAGAATCTCCTTAAAGTTAAGAAGTGAATCAAAAAGACCCGTTTGGCATGGATAGTTAAAGTCCAAAAGGTCTGTATGATGATTCTCTAAAAAATGTTTGATAGTAAGAGAGATTTAAACTTATGATCTGTACGACCTCAATTCTTGATATGATTCTTTTCTTTTAGAGAACTATAATTATCTAGATCTCAAAGACATCTGTAAGCATCTAGATTTTGAGATGAACACATTGAGAAAAGGTTGTATACAAATTGGAAATGTCGTTTTTACACTGATTTCGCTGCACCTCAAATGAGACTGAAAGCATCCTGATGATGAAAAGTAAAGGTTCAATATTAAGACGTCTAATGGATAAATAAACCAATTTCCGAATCAATGATCGTAATTGGAGACTATTATGTCAAATCAATTCTTTTTCAACCTTTTCAATTTCAAGGTTAATCAACAGGCTAATACCCTTGTCTAATTAAAGAGTGATTAACTATCCATTTATTCAATAAAAATAAAATGTATAAATTGAATATAAAAATATTCCCAGGTCCTATTTCCTGGCTGATCCTGCTCAGGATTCTCATGGGAATTGTCGATCAGGATCCGATGGTATAAAATGTGCTTGTTCTGTACACGAATCAGCGAAGATTCTTAGTAAAACTCCTAACAAGAAAGCTCAAGAAAATAAAGATTCTTTAGATAATTTTATTGGTTTCTTTAAGTTTAAAATTGGAAAATCATGATCAAATACTAATTTTGTTTTCTTGTTATAGGGAAAATGGTGGTGAACTTAGACAAGTCAATCAGGATACTGACTTAATTTTTAAGAAAATCAATGAATGAAAATTGCTGATTTTAGTTAATTTAAAAGAACATTTTTTTTAGATTTTATTCAATAAATTGAAATTAATTAAACTTCTTAATTTTTAAAAATTAATTAAAGCTCAAACTGGCCAAAGAATCTCTGGTTTCATTTAGATCATTTTCGCTTTCTTCAACTTCTTCTTCGCCTTCTTCTTCGCCTCCTTCTTTTTCATGGTCAACTTCTTCAATACTATCCTCGCTTTCATCATTTTCTTCTTCACCTTCTTCTTCTCCATCGACTTCTTCCGCTTCATCATCAATAAAGGTCTTTTTTTTTTGTTGTTCTTTTTTTCTCAAATTTTTTCTAGCATCATGAGTCTTTTGTCTCAATGAAATCGAAATATTGGGCCAGTTTGAAACCAATTCTTGGACTGATTTTAATTTGTAAACATAACAAGCTTAAATTAAACGTTTAAACTAAATTTCTTAAACTTAAAATAGTTACCTTTGATCAAATTCAAACGTTTTGAGTCTAGATCAGGAAAATCGGATCGACCCTGACCTTCAACATATCCACCTGCAAGCTCCTCGACTGTAAAAAGTTTAGACATCAATTTGGTTCCAAATAGATTTATGTTACCAGGGTTGAACGTTGTGTTTAACAGCGATTCGCCTTTCCAAACCTTCCAAGAAAATAATTATAAAAATTCATAAAATTCAATTTAAAAAAAACTTACGAAATTCACATTTAGCTCGATTCCAACAGCCTTAGCTTCGTCGTATACAGGCTTCGGAAAACCATTGATTGTTTTCTTTGAGCTTTCAACGGATTCAAATTTGTCAAAGAGCATCCCTTGTTTTGTTCTAATGTCTTCTTGATTTTGTTTAATTAATGCCATGTCTCTGTTTATTTTTTGTAAATTTTCATTTAGACATTCATTGATTTTATTGAAGCCAGAATTTATCATTGCTTCAAGTGAAGTTTGTTGAGACATTGATGCCTGGGTCGATGATATCGATGAAATATGAGAACTCTTAGCTTGAGTTTTTTTCGGCTCTGGTTTCTTCAATACTCCTGACTTTTTAGCTGGAAGGACTTTCGAAGGAACGGATGCTTGTTTTTTATTCGTCATTATAATATCTAAATGAAAAAGAAATTTAAAACCTTGTTTATTGAAGTTAGTTTTAGAAGAAAGAGAAATCATTTTTATATTGTTTTATACTACTTTAATCTTTTTTGAAAATTTTTCTCAACAAAAAAATTTCAAAATGTAACATTCACATTTGATTTTTTTCTGTAAGTTATTTTTTTAAAAATAGTTAACAGTAAATTTTTTGTACTGAAAATTTAGTATATAGAAAAAAATTTTGTCTTTATTTTTTTAGATCTTAACCTTTTAGTAACTAACAAATAATTTTAAAAAATGCGTTTTACCGTTAAAACAGTTAAAGCAAAAAAAATAGGAAGATATGTTTCCAGAAGAGCAACAATTTCTTCGAATGAATGTTTTGAACATGAGGCTGTAAGCTTTTCCTCAAATGGTAATTGTGAACTTAAAAAAAAATTCAGAATTCTAAATGAAATTTAACTATAGAAATTAATAACGACCAACCAATGACATATGAAGGTTGTGATTTCGAAACGTTTTCTAATTCTAATTTTGAAAACAACAATATGGAATTTTGTTGCTTGGAGGATGGTTTTGAGTCGAAAAAAAAGATCAGATTCGAAAAAAAAATCGCTATGTTTAGTGAAGAAATAAATTGGAAAATTAGTGATTCAAAAATTTTAGATTATAGCAAAGAAGAAAAGTAATTTAATAAAAATGTCACATAGTATTTAATATTATAAATCTAAATGTTTCTAATATAAGGATATTCGATAGCTCGAAAATTTCTGTCAAAGAAGCTTGTCTCTTAATATCGGCCTTTTCAAACAGATTTTCTCTTTCAGATCAGGCTAAAAGTGCATTCATTAATTTGTTGCACATATTATTGCCGTCAAACAATAAACTTCCAAAGACTTTTACATCATTATCGAAAAGATTGAATAATAATCTGATTCCAATCGAAGAAAAACGCTTTTGTGGAGTATGCTTGTTACCTTTAATGAGCTCTAACGTTTGTTTAAATGATCAATGCGACCGAAAAGAAATTGAGATTTTTGGAATTAATTCTTTTTATTCCATAAAAATAGAGCCACAATTAAAAATGCTTGTTACCAAGTATTACGATATTATATGCCAATATATGGGCTCAGATCGTAATTCGATGGATTTAATTGACGGGAGTCATTAGAACAAAAAAAAAGGGACTTTAAAAATAATTATTTACGCCGATGGAATACCTATTTTCAAAAACGGAATGAAATTTTGGCCAGTGTTTTGTAGTTTAGTTGAACTCCCCGGTATAATTCGTGACTCAAAACAAAACAAAATAATCGCTGGAGTTTGGTATGGAAAAAAAGACCCTACATCGGATATTTTATTTGAATTACTCTTTGATGAGCTTAATGAATTAAAAACTAATGGTATACGAATTTCAATTAAAACAAAAGAAGTAAAAGTGTTAATTGAGGTTTATGGAATTTTAGCTGACGCACCAGCCAAAGCATTGATTATGAATTTAAAACGTCCAAATGGTTACTTTAGTTGCCCTTACTGCTTAATAAGAGGTAAATCTTAAATGTTTTACAAAGAATTGCTTCTTTAATTCTTATCGTTTTTTAGGTGAAAAAATTGTCGGGTCAAGAAAAGTTATCTTTAAGAATTCAAAAAGATATGAATTACGCACCGATACTCAAATAAAAAATGATGCCTTTAACGCTTCTATTCAAAATGAGATTGTCAATGGTATTAAGGGAGATTGTGTTGTTTTGAATGAATTAAAAATGCCAGATTCTATCTTAATTGATTATATGCATGTAATTTTGGAAGGAGTTTGTTTTTCTCTTCTAAAAAGATGGTTTGACTCAAAAAACCATAAAAACGATTTTTATTTAGGTAAATAAAATTAATTTATCACTGCATTTTGCTTTAAAATTCGTGAAAAAAATTAAGGTAAACCAAAAAACAAAAAGTCAATTCAGAAAATCATTGAAAGAATTGGTTTGCCTCATACAATCAATCGCAAGTATTTAAAAATTGAAAACTATGGAACGTGGAAAGCCTCAGAAATTACAACTTTTTTTTGTATTTTTCTCTCCCAATTTTGAAGCATTTTTTAAAAAACAAATTTGCTTGGCACTTAAGTTTTTTTGTACACGGTATATCAATATTTCGAACAATTATTGTTAAAGATTAATTTATTATTTTTTCAATTCAGCTTTTAGGTTACTACATTCTGTTTCATGTGCAAAGAGTATTGAATATGCCTCAATCCTTTTATCTGAATTTGTTCGAATCTATCCTAATCATTATGGAGCTGATAGCCAAGTATATAATTTACATCAGTTGAGTCACTTAGTCCAAGATGTTTTAAGACACGGTTCACTTTGTAACCATTCGATGTTTTCACTCGAGAGTTGTATGGGTTTTTTTAAAGGAAAGCTTAATGGAACAAGAGGTGTTTAATCTCAGTTTATTAGAAGTAAATATATATAAGAACCAAATTAGAATTTTTCTATTTCAATTTTTTAAGGTGTGTTGGATCAAGGTGTTTTTCTGAGAGATTACGATGATTTCATTTCGAATAATATAACAAATGAGTGTGCTCAGTCTTGGATTTTTTCACTTTATGGAAGAGCAATTCATAATGATTTTGAGATAAAAATCCTTGTAAAAACTCGATTGCGAAATATGAGTAGCTTTGAAAAAGAATTCTTTGGAGATTGCTCAGAAGATGTTATTTTAGAAGGGAGCAGGCTTACCAAGGCGTATAAAATTTATCATTCCACTTGTTATCGAACTGGTTCGAAAACGAATAGCTATGTTGTTACGTATTTTTTCAATGATTGTGTTTATTATGCGATACTAAATTATTTTATTGCTTTCAATAGTGATTTTTACGCTAATATAACTAGACTGATAGAAACTGAAGATGACTTTATGTTTAATAACAGGATCAGAGTCTCAGATAAAATAGAAAAACTAAAGAAAGAAGGAATTTTTAATTCCGAATTTTGCATTGTAGAAAAAACCAAAGAAATAACGTTCATAAGATGTAGTCAAATTTTAACTAAATGCATTCTCGTGCCGGTCTTTGGTCTTAAAAGATTTTATTAGCAAGCGAATTTATTGGCGAAAAAGAGCATGATTAAAATTATTTTTTTTTTTTAAGATCCTTGTTGATCCTTAAAAATTTCAATAAAATTTTGACAAAAGAAAAGAAGTTGTATTCAACACAGTTTTTCTGTTAATTCTTGCCTAAAATTTAAAAAAAAAGAAACAATTAGAATTTTTCATTGATCTGTTACCTTATATTTTATGGTTGTAATATTCATTTTCGATTTAGTAATTAAGCTCAATTCCAAATCTAATCATGATCAAATAAATCATCAAACCATAATAATAATAATCCATTCCACACATTGATAAGGTATCTAGAGGATCCATTAATAACTGTCAAAGTAATCAAAGTTATGATAATCAATATGGTATTACGCAACTTGAATATATTACAAAAGTTATGTAATACAATTGTGTAATAAAGAATGGGTATAAATAGCTGTGTAGTTTTTACTAACTTTAGTCTAGATTTTTAATACTAATTTTACGTTCTGTATTGTTTAAATAAAACTTATAAAACCTAAATTATCTTTATTTTATATTCCTCTGGAAATTACGGTAAAGTTAGGAATCCCAAATTAAGCGTAACAGATCCTTATAGGATATTTAAAATATTCCTGTGAAAGGAATTTAGAATGAATTTTCGTATTTTCTTTACAGGAATATCAAGGATTTTTTCACAAAAAAATAAAAAAAATTTTTGACAAGTTTCCTAGAGGATCTTGAAAAAAATCCCGTGATTCTTCCAAAATTTTTTTTTTGGTCAAGAAAATAAAAAATTAAACAAGCAGATCTTGTTGGAATTTTGAGGTAACAAGATCCTCGGAATTCCTGATCAGGATTTAGGACCTGGGATTGTTTTCAAAAATAAAAAATTTTAAAATTTAAATTTAATTTATCAAAAATTTTTGTTGCTTCTACATAAATTAGATTGATGTTGTTGAATATTGACAGTTTGAATGTAGTATATTTTAGGAGCAATCTATTAACAAGTAATCTATTAATGAACTTGTTAGCTTTTTTTGAATACACATGTCCAAATGTATTCTCACCGTTTCTTGTTTTGGAGCTTGGTATCATAAAATCGTTCTTATTCCTCAAACTGTATTCAATCTTTCTTGATACATTCGATACTAATTTTTCTTAGAATTGCGTTGGCGCGTTTTAGAATGTTATAATTTTGTAAGAGAAGGACAGCATCCTCTCCAAAGCTCGATGTTGAAACGCAAAAAGACCATACTTTTCTAATGAATTATTCAATTCATTGAAGTCGTTTGAACCTATTCTTAGTTTTAGTAGTTTAAAAATACATAAATAGAAACAATTTGCCAGCCTTTGAATGGCTTCTTTCGAAAAATAGCAAATTAACTTGAACACATAATCAAAATAGGGTAAAATAAAGGTTTTAAAAAATTTAATTTTTACAGAAGTACATAGATAGAAAAGTCTCTTTATCGAAAAGAGCTTACGATTTACAGCTAGACATGTTTCTGAAACTAGCTTCATAAAATTTAGTTTTGAATCTATAGTAAAACCTAATAATTTAAATTCTTTAACAACACTAATTTTTAAGCCTCTTATTATAAAAAAATCGGGAATTTCAATCTTTTTTTTTGTAAAAACAATGAAAAAAGTCTTACTCCAGTTTATATCTACTTTGTTGAAGCTACACCATAAAGTCAATTCTTCAATAACACACTCAAATTCTTTGAGAACTTCGTCTAACCTTTCTCCAGATCTAGTGAGAGTTGTGTCATCAGCAAAAAGCTCAATAAAGGCTTTGAGGATGCAAAATGGAAGATCATTGATAAAAATTAAAAATAGGAGTGGACCAAGAACTGAGCCTTGAAGAACTCCCAGCTTTAGTTTCGCTAAAATTGAAGAAGAATTTTTTATTTTGACCAGTTGAGATCTGTCATCAAAAAAGTTTGTAATAAGAACCAGTGAATTATTATCAAAACCATAGTGAAAAAGCTTTAATAAGAGAAGTAAGGGATCAATTAGATCAAACGATTTCCTAAAATCAATAAACAGGGATAGGGAAATAAGCTTTAGATCTATAGCTTTATTTAAGAATGAAATAAACTCATGAAGAGTCTTTTCACCTTTGTTTTTATATAGTGGTGTCACAACGGCTATTTTCCAATCTTCTGGAATTTTTCTTAATTCCAAACAACAGTATAACAGCTGTTGGAGATTTGGACAAAAAATTTCGGGCATAGCCTTAAGTACTTTTGTGTGAATCCCCACGTGTCCAGGCGAGCTAAAACTGGACAGTTCATTCAACTTCTCTTCAATATCACGAATATTGAATGTGCTAAATGAAAAGCCAGGAGTTTTAAATGTATTCGATTTTTTAAGTTCCTTGAACTTATCGAATATAAACTTTTCTGACTCGTTTTGAGTAGAAAACGAAGATGATTCAATATTCGTAAAGAAATTATTGAACATCTCAGCTTGATCAGCAGTCGTAGAAGCCTGAACGTCACCATTCTGAATTATTTCAGGGTAATCGTCAGATTTATCGCTTTTAAGTTTCACAGACGACTTGTAGAATTGCCAGAATTTTTTAGAATTCTTGAAATCTTTGGTCGTCTGTGTCTGAAAATATTCTTTGATTTTCAGCTTATTTAAATTCTTAAACTCTTTTCTAGCTTCTTTTTACTCCAAGTGGTCTTGAACACTTTTACTATCGGAGTAGAGGCTTTGACAGTAATCTCTATAGTTCTTGGAGATTCTCAGCTCCTCATAAAACCATGGACACTGATTTTGAGGCTTGTTTTTAAAAGTCTTAAGAGGACAGTATAGATCAATGGCCTCATGAACCTTATCTTTTACGAAACCCCATTTGTCATCAATATTAGGAAAGCGTTCAATAATTGAAAAATCCACTCTTGATAGGAAATTTTTTACTATTTCTAGTTTTTTTTCGGAATAGCTTCTTCTGTATCTTACTTCATCGGCTTTACGATCTACGTGCAGATCGAAAGAAGCTACCAAAAACTAAAGGTCACTGAACGGACAGCCTATGACTTCGGATCTTGGATTTTGGTCATCTTGGTGGATTATATGGTCAATTTGACTTAACTTTACAGGGGTCAATACCATAAGATAGAAAAAAATATATAGAAAATTTACATAGAAAAAAAAAATGTTAACATAGAAAAACCTTTTTATTGAAAAAAAATCATTTTTATATCGAAAAGTTACATAGAAAAAAAACATAGAAAATTGACATGTAAATTGACTAATTGACACTTTATTGACTAATTATTAACACTTTAATACTCTAATTAATTTATCCATAAACTCAATAAATTCTTTTTTTTTGTACTCTTTGAACAATTTATTTATCGATTCATCTTTTTTTACCTCTCTTGGATCTCTTTGAAACTTTATCGAATTTAAGGGATTGAAGATTTTAGCTGACTGAAAACACTGATTGTATCTTTGACTGGAATAAAAGGGAGAACTTTTAAATATTTGAAATATTTACGAAATTCAACGTCATTATTGTAAGTTGTACGTAAACCATTAGTAACATGTTTCCATAGATTAGCTGCTAGATGAAAATAGCAACCAGCAATATTTGCTCCCTCGCAAAATTTTTTGACAGCATTAAAAATCGCCAATTCAAAGTCGCATAATATATATTTCGGCTTTGTTTGAATACTCAAAATACTAAATAATCTATCATAAGTTTGTTCTTTTTTGTCTGGTAACAATGCATAAACAAATGGTAAGTTTCAGTTGTTTTTTACACAATTTATCGTAAAAAGTTGAGTGAAGACATCAGGACTTATATTGAATGTTCCATCAATGAACCAAACTTCTTCTTGATTTAAAATATTTAAATTATCATCAGTAGTTAAAAATATGATTCGATTATGATCATCTGGTCCAGTATCACAGAAAACATATTCTTTGCCGGAAACAGTTAATTGATATTTATCTTTTATAGCAATATCCTTTAAAGTCTTTTTTTTGGGACCGAAATCATTAACTTTTTTCCTAGCTCTGTTAACACGACGAGCCAAGTTACTAAGCTTTGGAATCGATGATCCAACTTCACTTGGAACGTTTAGAAGACAATCCTTTATAATTGTTCGGGGTTTTTCTTGTGTCTTGGCAGCTCTGGACTTTATTTCTGAACAAAAAATTTCACCAACTATCTTACTCTCTTTGTTATGATGATAATGGTCTATGTTGTTTAATTTTAGAATTTCACGATTTTGATTGGTATGAATTCGTGCTTTACACTGCACAGGGTCATTAAAAACACATCTCCAGTAAATTTTGTCTTTGTAAGGTTTTTCGTACATAAACTCATATCCATTATAAATTAACTTAGGATTTTCTTGATTAGTGACTGAAAAGGCTACTTTGGATTTTAAATCCTCTATTGTAGATCCAGTCTCACTTTCTTCTTCAAAGCTATCCAATTCATCTTCTAAATAGTATTCACCGCCATCATCAACCTCATCAACTTGTTCAACATGTTCACCGTCATCAACCTCATCAACATGTTCAACATGTTCACCGTCATCAACCTCATCAACATCATCAATTGAGACATTATTATCATTAATTGAATAAGTCGACTCTGTATCCGAATAATCCACAATAGACAATTTTGTACTAGTAAAAGACAACTGTGAAGATGTATTTGTAACATCATATTGTATTGTTATAGTTGTTAAATTGGGCTGGTCAATAGTAATAGATCTCAATTCTTTATTCTTAACTAATCTGTTTTTTGGCACAACTCGGTTACGCAATCTTAGAGGTGAATCATAACAATCAGAAATTTTTAAAAGTTTAAAATTCTCTTCCATTTAGCTTAGTGAGATTTACAATTGAGATTGAATAAAGTAAATTCAAAAATCAAGTAAATTTCATAGTTATATTCTTCGTTTTCAAGTTATTTTCTAGAAAAAAAATTAAAATTCTATGCTAATTTTCTATGTTGCTTTTCTATGTTGCTTTTCTATGTTAATTTTCTATGTTACAATTTTCTATCTAAGATTTCTATATAAAAGTTTTCTATGTAACGTTTCGACGCAAATTTTGTCTTTTTTCTATATATTATTTTTCTATCTAAAGGTATAGAGCCGTCTCACCAGATTTGTATAACTTTACACCTTTGCGAGTTGGTTCCTTAGTTACAGTTTTAAGGTTAAAATTTTCCAAAAAAGATGTAAAACGAGGATCGCCTATAACAGGATCCATGTTGAGATCACATATAATTAAAAACCTATCGTTTGTATTTACTGAGAGAACAAAGTTTTCAAGGAAGTCTAGATAATCCTTATTGTTTAAAGAGGGTGGTTTATAGGTAAAAAGTATGTTTAGTAACGCCCCTTTAGCGGAAATTTCCACTGAAATCCCTTCAAAGTCTTTTGAAATTTGAGTTTTCAAAATTTTCAAATTTTTTTCTACCAAAACCATAATTCCCCCTCCATCCCTGAACCTGTCTCTGCGGATAATCGAGTAGTTCGCATGATAAATAAATGAATCCGGGATGGAATTATCCAATTTTGTCTCGTTTAACGAGATTAGGTCAAAGACACCTAAAGACAGAACCTCAAGGACCTCATTTTTTTCATAAACAGAGAGTTTACGTTGAGATGAAGAGTTCGTAAACTATCAATGTTTCTTTCTCCAAACAGTCTAAGACGCTCAAGATAGTTTGTGAAAGTTGGAACATAAGTCCTTTGGCTAAAATAGTCATCTTCAAAATAAAAAACCTTAGGTAAAAGATCTGCAGTATATGGTGTTGGAATAATGGACTTGGGATCTACCTTAGAAAGCTTATTATCTAACAAAAAAAAAAAAAAAAAAAAAAGGTTCAATAAAAAGGTTCAATAAGTCAATAAGTAAGTAAAGTAAAGGTTCTTCACCTTAAAAGTAAAGCTTCAATATTAAGACGTCTAATATTAATACGTTGAACTAATCAATTAACTTTTTAATTTACCTGAATTTTATTTTAAGTCGAAATCCCATTATAACGACATGTCGTAAAAATCGCCCCTTTACGTTACATTTTATAAATTAAGCAAGATTTCCGACAAATCAAGTTATCGAATAATCGATATTTTTAGAATCTCCTTAAAGTTAAGAAGTGAATCAAAAAGACCCGTTTGGCATGGATAGTTAAAGTCCAAAAGGTCTGTATGATGATTCTCTAAAAAATGTTTGATAGTAAGAGAGATTTAAACTTATGATCTGTACAGGGCCGGCGCCAGCCTCTTTCTCTCACTGGGGCAAGATGTGTATTATTTACATTGAGACCTATCCGACCCACCCTCCAGACACTAAATGGCGCCCTAAAACATACACCGAACTCATCTTTCACATGGTCGTCAGTTGTCATTGTATGACTATTTAAATAAGACTTTGAAATAGTATGTCTTGATCAGGAAGGTCCAAAAGTTGATTTTTTTTTTAAGTTGTTATATAAATTGCTCAAAAGTTGCAGATGTTGCTAATTAAGGACTCAGAATGCTAAAAGAAACTGAATAACGTCCAAAAACCAGCTCGTTAACTTCTTGCAGAATATTATTTCTTTTCAACAAAGGGTCCTCTAGTTATTATAGGCCAGGGGGTATCAGTAAGAAAAATTTTCAATACAAGGTTCATTTAAAAAAAAATCATGGTTATACCCCCTATGTAAGAAAATGACATAGGAGCCGGAATTTTGGACCCCTCCCCTCCTTCAGTTTCAACAAAATATTTAAATTTTAACGTATTTTGTCACAGATAAGATAATTTTTAATTGCCGCTTCGTTAAAGAAAAATCTGATTTAAACAATCGCTTTTATTTTTTTTCAAAAAAAAATTTTCTCATGTGGTCTTGAGGGGTAGGTCTATGATTTATCAAAGTTGAAAAAAAAATTTTGATTTCAATTTTTTTCTCGTCATACAAGCGGTTTTACTAAGTCAATTATTCAATTAAAAAAAGAAAATAAGGGATTGTATTTGGTAATGATTATTCTAAAATTTTTTTATTCTTTTAACTATCAATCCCATTTTGAATACATTTTCTCATAAAAACTTTTCTATACTGTCGGCTGTTCATCTTTTTAAAATAGTTTCAAATTCAAATTGACTATTAGAAGTGTATCTGCCTTCTGTGAGAAAGTTTTTCTTATCAAGAATGAGAAAAGTAAAGAAAATTTTGACTTCTTGTCTAAATTTCAAAGGTCTCACTGGGGCGGCGCCATACCCCGCCCCACCGTGGCGCCGGCCCTGGATCTGTACGACCTCAATTCTTGATATGATTCTTTTCTTTTAGAGAACTACAGTGTTGCTATGCCACATGGATTTTACCATTTTTTACGTAAAATTACGTAAATTAACATCATTTTACATCAAATGACGTAAAATTACGTAAAATGACAAAAGTAAAATGACATCAATTTACATCATTTTACATCAAATGATGTAATTTTACGTAATTTTACTTAAGTTTATGTAAAAACAAAAAGGGCCAAAAAAAAGCGAGTTTTTTTGTGTTTTTAAAGAATTTTAAATAAATCAGGTTTTTCGGCAAAAAAATGACTTCAGAAAAATGAAAATAAAAAATTACGTAAATTTACGTAAAAATAAGTAAAAAACGCTATTTTTTGATGTAAAATTTGGTAAATTTTGGTAAATAAAAAATAAATCCTTTTTTATGAGTTTTATTTAGGAAAAAAAATAATTATTGTTTGTTTTTTTTCGATTGATCAGTGATATAGGACCTCTGGGCTTTTTTCCACGATTGTTCAAAGTCAGAATTCACTGGGACGTATTTTTTGAGATTCACTAATAAATTAAAAGTCTTTAAAAAAAACATTTTCACCAAAATTAGATTATGGCTTACTTTTTATTGTGTTTAAATCATCTGGATATTCCTTTTCATAAAAGCCAAGTGTTCTGTTCATATCATTCGGAAATACTCTTTTTATTTCGTTTCGTAAGAAATTGGTGAACGCTTTGTTGTTATAGTCTAATAACAATCAAATAATACAAAAAAAAAAAATAAAGGCTTAACAAAAATTACAAAGTGTTTTAACTTCTGAATCGCTTTTATCAGCATTTGTTGATGATTCAGCTCTTCTCTTAAGACTCGTGGATGTAACAGATGATACACTTGTTACACTTTCTTTAAGAACAGTAATTAAGCTTCTTAATTCTTGGTTTTCGTCAGCTAACTTTTGTTGGTTATTACTAATTAAAGTCAGCTGATTAGCGAAAGTCTGAAATGGCTTTTCATTAACCGACTCATCTCTAAGAAACTTCACAGCCTTAAAAATAACTTTAGTGAAAACTTTAACCTATTTTTAACAAGAAATAAACTTTTTTTCGTTGGACCATGTAGGTATTTTCGTTGCTAATTACTGTGTCCACAATCAAATGAAGATTGTTTTCTTCATGAACAAAACTAATAAATGTTCCTTTTTTAAACTTAGAAAAAGATAATAAAATAATTAGCTGAAAAATTTTCACCTTCTTTTTAAGTTACCTCATTTCTTTCAAGTGGCTTCCTTATTTTTGAAACGTCAATGCACGAAATTTTTTTATCAAGATAATAAAAAGGATGATTTGGATCCTTAAGATGGAAAGCGATCGTAATCATCTCAATCTCATCATTTTGAGTCTTTTTAGATGCTGTTGGTTCCTTATCAGTCTCTATTTCCTTCTCCGATTCAATTTGTTTATTTTTTCACTTCGATTTTGGAGGAATTGTAGTTTTTCGTTTATTTTAAGTGTTTTGAAATTTAATATTTTATCTCGTATTTATATTCAGTTATCACTACGAAAATGAAACATGAACTAAAAATTTAGCAAGAACCCCTCTCTTTTTGTTAAAATTAGTTCATGAAAATAGAACTTGAGAAGTAACGAAAAAAAAGTCATTCGATTGTTTTTAATTTTATTTAGACGGGGTTTGTTGTTTCTCTTTCGAATATGGGTACTAAACACATTGAATTTACAAGATAGAGAAAAAAAAGAGAAAAAGAAAACAGTGAAAGAGAAACTAGTGAAAGAGAGAAAAAAAAGCGAGAGAAATAAAAAAAAGGAGAGACTAGTGGATAGCTTTCTCCATTGCTATTTTTATCTTTTTAATTCAAAGGGTTTCGAACCCTCATCGAAAAGATTAACAACAAAAACTCACAAAATCAAATGACTCTTTTCTTTGAGACTTCTCTCAAGCTTGATTTTTAAATTCAAATTCGAAAACAAATTTTAAGCATTTAATAGTTTTAAATAACTGGTCCTTTTTCATTTAATCCTCATTAAATTTTGATTTGGAAAAAAAATCTCTTTCATTCAGTAGAAATGATTAAAAAGAAAAAAAATATCAAAAGAGGAACTTTTAAAAAACAAATTATTTTCTTGAAATTTAAAAGAAACTTTAATGCCAAAAAAATCAGAAGAATTCTAAAACTTTCCTATGCCAAGAATACCATTCCTTCATCAAGTGTAACTATCATAATATTCTTATTTGCCTTTTGGGAAATTTCAAAATTAAATTTAAGTACATAAACAAAATCATAAACCAATCGAAGTCAAAAACGAACTTAAAGACGAGTAAAAAATCAAGAATCTTAGCTGATTACATCATTGAATTTATTGAGGTAATTTGAGTTTTCTCTAGCTGATTTTTTAAGCATTTATTTCTCAAGAAAAAAAGCACCGATTCTTATTTCATTTTTTAAGAATTATTCAATTTTAATTAGGAACAAACAACCAATAAAAAAGGTCTAAACTCTCCAAAAGAAATTGGTATGGAAATTGAAAAAAAATTTAAAAAGAAGATTGGTACCAGTACTATCCGAAAGTATCGCTTTAAAACAGGTATTCAAAATCATAATAAAGATAACATGGACCTTGTGCATCAATTTTAATCTCATTATTGGATTTAAATTAATGCATTCAGATTTGAAGTTTGCTTTCGGAATAAAAATTCAATTTTCTACCTCCAGGTTTCCGGTATCGACGTCTTCGAAAATCTCCTTTTTTGAGTGATTTTCACAAATTACAACGACTCATTTGGTGTTTAAGATATAAGGATAGTGATTTTGAAAATTATATCTTCGTCGATGAGACAACAGTGCGAGTTTTTGATGCCCCATTATATCATTGGAGAAAGATTGGTTCGTACCCTGAAACTTTACCTTCAAGTTCTAAATTTGAATCGAAGTTAAATGTTTGGGGAGGTATATCGTTCAAGGGCGTTAAAAATTTGCTGTAAATAACTCTTTGAATTTGAATTATAATTTAATTCTAAAATCTCAAAGATTTTTAAGGTCTTCAAAGAAAATATGAACGCTGAAATCTATAGAGATATTTTGGCTGGATTCTTAATTCCTTTTGGGGCTGCAAATTTTGATAATGGTAATTTTTTGCATCAAGACAATGACCCAAAACATTGCTCAGTAATATGTAAGAGTTTTTTAGATACAAACAACATTTTTTGGGTAATATTTTATAAATCTTGAAAAAAAAATACTATCAAAACTTTTTGTAGATTAAGTCACCTCCAAAATCACCTGATCTTAATCCAATAGAACTCGTATGGAGTGAAATGAAACAGTTTATAAGAAAACGATTATGTAAAACTGAAAAAGAAACATTATCGGCTATTTTCGAGTTTCAAAAACAATTTAGTACTAAAAGTGCATCTCATATATTAAAAGACTTAAAAAAGTATATTCCTAAACACTCAATTTGGATTAGTTTCTACAAAAATATTTTTTTAGGTCATTCAAAAAGTAATAGAAAAGAACGGTGAATGGTCAAATAATTAAAATTAAAACATATTATTTGAATAAACTTTAAGTTGAGAGCTTTTCGTTTGTTTTTCAAAAATCTCCCATATTTTACCGAAATTTACCAAATTTTACATCAAAAAATATCGTTTTTTACTTATTTTTACGTAAATTTACGTAATTTTTTATTTTCATTTTTCTGAAGTCATTTTTTTGCCGAAAAACCTGATTTATTTAAAATTCTTTAAAATCACACAAAAACTCGCTTTTTTTTGGCCCTTTTTGTTTTTACATAAACTTACGTAAAATTACGTAATTTTACGTCATTTGATGTAAAAAGATGTTAATTTACGTAATTTTACGTAAAAAATGGTAAAATCCATGTGGCATAGCAACACTGTATAATTATCTAGATCTCAAAGACATCTGTAAGCATCTAGTTTTTGAGATGAACACATTGAGAAAAGGTTGTATACAAATTGGAAATGTCGTTTTTAGACTGATTTCGCTGCATCTCAAATGAGACTGAAAGCATCCTGATGATGAAAAGTAAAGGTTCAATATTAAGACGTCTAATGGATAAATAAACCAATTTCCGAATCAATGATCGTAATTGGAGACTATTATGTCAAATCAATTCTTTTTCAATCTATCAAACAGAGTCAATAATAGGGACATAGAGAAAAAAAATATTGGGAAAAAGCCTCGACTTAAGTGTTAAAATCAGCATCTCAGAAAGTGTTTGGTCTTGAACAATACAAGGTACAATACAAGTCGAGAATTTTACTTTTAGATTTAAGACTATTTAAACTTACCTTTACCAGAATGCATCTCTTTATTTATAATCTTAGGGTTAGTGTGCAACAAAATATCACGAACAGGTACCAATGGGTACTAATGAGGCAAATAACTTATTATGGACTGTAACACCCCTCCACTCTTTTCTCTTTTTCTCCCTCTCTCTCTTTTTCCTGTCTCT
This sequence comes from Brachionus rubens, assembly GCA_022207745.1. Lineage (NCBI taxonomy): Eukaryota > Metazoa > Rotifera > Eurotatoria > Ploima > Brachionidae > Brachionus > Brachionus rubens. Next base: position 741,771 of record JAJVHD010000043.1, on the reverse strand, counting down.
CTATTTAAAGAGAGACAGTTTCTATTTTTTGTAGAATAAATATATTACTAGTTTGAAACTTGTTTTTGTTTTTTTATTTAATAGCAAGGACCACGCTATTAAATTGGTGGCAGCGGCAAAACATTTTTAACAAAAAGTCTTGTTTACCGTTTTTTTTTTGTTTTTCGAAATTCTGTTTTGTTTTTTTTTTAAAAGTCCTGTATCGGATATGATTGGTTCAACAATTTTGTATTTAGTCATGTTATTGAATGCTATCTATTGTTTAATTTTTTTTTTTTTTTCGATTCTACGGAATCATTTCGATAGCGATGTCGATGGTGGTAGGCGCCACGTATGAATACTTATTCCTCAAGATTCAACAACCAAGTGTAGAAGGTCCAAAAAGTGAAACGAAGGGCTCGCCTGTACACAAGTTCGAAACGAAAAATGCAAAGGGTAAATTTGTCTCACCAAACGTTTCGACACTTAAACTCAAGGAATTGACGGCGATGGCGAATAGCGGAAGAATTTTGTATAAGTGTCGACGAGGCAACAAGAAGCTCACGCCTCTAAATGCAAAGATAGAAACTTGCAGTGGAGGACCAATCCAAGTTTTAGGAACAAGTAAATGTAATTTGAGAGTCAAAAGCTTCAGTGGCGAAGTCGAAGTCATTATTGTGAAGAAACTTGTGTATGATTGTTTATTGGGTCGGGATGTTGCTTTCAAAATGTCTGATGTTAAATCTCAACTAAACAGTAACCGTGATGTTCTGGGTAGTAAACAAATTCCGGTGCAGAAACAATTAAAAGAGACGAAGTTGGTAGCCGACCTTCCAAGTACTTATCGCGAACCCGTAAACGCCGTAAAAGAAGTACAAATGGACGAAGTGGTAAACAAAGACGACGACGCCGAAAAAGCTCACGACCCAGGAATAGTTGTAACAATGTTATTTTACAAGAAACGAATCATAACGAGAAACAACTATTGGAATCTGATGTGGTCAAATTGATCGAATGGATAAAAGATAGAATAGACAACATCCGAGACGACCAAACCGAAAAGTACGAGGTTAGACACATTCTCGATAACGGAGGGAAAGTCCGAGGGGGGATAGGGAGATTCCGTGCCGTGCAAAACACCCGAACACGAACGATCTCTCAATTCGTTTCGATGAGGAGGCCTCACGAGAATGGATGGCTCCTCGATATGTTAAAACGAACCCCATTAAACCGTCGGATCCTCAGAGTGTGGCCAGAATCGGATATGGAGGTTTATAAACCAACAATTCAACCAAGTCCAGCCCGAAAAATTGAACTAATTCCAGCCCCAACAATTCAACAGATCCCAGCCCGGCTAACTCAACCCATTCAAGACCCGCCAACAATAAATGTTTATCCGGTGTGTTTGTAAATTTTAACCCTGACATAAGGGATCTTCCCAAAAAAGCGAGGATATTTAGAAAAGCGAGGATACTTAGATCGGCCCAATCGGCCCTTACTCTTCATCCACTCAACAGCCCAACAACCTCACAAGAACAAGGCTCAAGTGACGACGTTTTTTTGGATATTTTGATTTTTGGAATATTTTTTTTGTTTTATTTAGTTTAGTTTTTTTTTAGTTTAGATTTTTCCCGACATGAGGCCATGTCTTAGTTAGAGGGGGGGAGACATGTAAAACACTTCCACTCTTTTATCTTTTTCTCCTTCTCTCTCTTTCTCCTGTCTCTCTATTTAAAGAGAGACAGTTTCTATTTTTTTCTAGAATAAATATATTACTAGTTTGAAACTTGTTTTTGTTTTTTTATTAAAAAGCAAGGACCACGCTATTAAATGGACAAAATAAGTAAACAAAAGGAAAAAAAAGGAAGAATTTTCACGACTTTAAAAGAAAAATTAGGATAGTAAGCTCAATTTAAAAATAAATTTGCATGTATTTTTCATCAAACGACATAACTCGAAAGTGTGAAGCATCCAGGCGACCGACTGAAATAAGAAATTAACTGAAAAACATAAACAAAACCTTAATTCTTGATTTTTTTTTTATTGCAGTCGTTTACCATTAAAGGGCTGTTCTAGTTGATATTAAAGAAATGTTAATAAAATATTTAAATTACTACCAAATCTAATCAAATGTGTAACTCTTTTAACAGAGTGCACAATAGTTTATTCAAAAAATGTACAGTACAAAGCTGAAATAAAGCAACAGTATCTTTGTTTTTTTAAACACGTGTTTGAAAATAAACAAACAAACATTTCAAACATTTAAAACATTGAATATTTTTTAAACAGCAAAAAAAATGTGTTTTCGAGTTTTTTTTTGAATTAATAGTCAGAATTATTTTTTTAAATAATTTGACGTAAATTCCTGTTTTTATACGAAAAATTACGTGAATTTTTGTTATTCCGATAAAATTACGTGAATTTTTGTTATTCAGATTAAATTACGGGAATTTTTGTTATTCCGATAAAATTACGTGAATTTTTGTTATTCAGATTAAATTACGGGAATTTTTGTTATTCAGATAAAATTACGGGAATTTTTGTTATTCCGATTAAATTACGGGAATTTTTGTTATTCCGATAAAATTACGTAAATTCTCCTAAAAACCGTTAAATCCACAATTTTTCATTTTCGTAACTTTAAGTAAAATAGTACTGTATTTAAAAATAAATTCCTTTTTTAAAAATGTTTAATCTTCTAAATTATTTTTCAAAGAGTAAGAAAGAATTAAAAAGGATTTTTTTTTCCTTTTCAGTAGATGTAACTATCCGTGAGTTTAACGTTAACGTAAGTCCTTAACATGTAATAGTATATAACTAAGGCAAAATAAAGTCATTTTTCAATTCACCGTTTTCAATTCGAAATCATTAAATATTTCAAATTAAATAATTTATTTTTCTTATTTTTTTAATAAACATCAAAGAAAATAAAAAGTTATAAGGCTATTTAAGTTTTAGAAAAAACATCACAAATATTTTTTTTGTAAAATAGTTTGTTTTTTAAAAGGTTAACATCTCATCATGATTCATTTGTTTTTTGATTTTTTTTCTTTGCTTAAAAAATTGCAGATAAAATCGCACAGATTTGAAAAATTATGTAAATACTTTTTTTTTCAATTTTTTTGAGTTTCAAAATAAAATAAAATTCAATAAAATTATGTTTTTTTTTCGATTGTCTGTTAAGCTTTTTGAAAACCTTTTTTATCTATCTCTCTAGTTTTCCTACAAATAAATAAATAATTTGACCAGACTCAAAGTGTAGTTACATCTTTTTAAAATGAAGAAAACACAGAAGCCATGAAGTCTTTTACACTGTCGAACTCTTTTGAATAAAAATTAATCTTTATATCGTGTGATTAACCTTGATTTTTATGCAAAACGATAGTTATACTTGGACATTAAATAACTCATTACTTTTAATTTCTTATAATTATAATCTAGACAATACACATTCAAATAACAATAAAAGATACAATTCTATACTAAAAGAAGCATGTTAATTAACATCGATATATATTTTTTTCAAAAAGAGAGTCATGCCAATTTTAATTAGGCATTTGAAAAACCGAAATAAAATAAATTAACTAATTTTATTTTTGTAACAATGAAATTGCTTTAAGTCTTAACCTTTTTAACCTTAATACTCAAATGTCCTTTAATATGGTAAAACTTTAAGTACTATTATCAAGCCGATGAAGTCAGTATTATTAACGGTAACATTTTTTGAACACAGAATTGTTCTTATCCTAATCGAGCATTCAACAGCATAGATTGTCCAAACGATAATTCAGTATTCTCGAAAACTCTTATTACATCGCAGTGCGTCTTTGTTGAATCAATGGTATTTTTATCTTAAAATGTGAACATTTCTTGACATAAAATATTTTTCATGTCTGCGACTTTTATTTCCAATACAGCTTTTGGCAACACAACTCAGGGATCTTGGATAATCTCTTAATAGTGATTGAGAAACCGAACGAAACAAAACAGATTTGGACAAGTCTCAAAGAGTTACTTACAAAGTGTGGCCTCTTCAAAATTATCTAAAAGATTCATGTCTCGCAGCTGAACGTCATCTTTAATAACTTCTATCGAAAACAATGTTCATTCATCAAGTTCGTATTATTGAAAATATTGAATATGTATGTAAGGTAGTTTTCAATCTGACTTAAATTTGTACTATTTTGCAACAAGGCGAAACAAAATACAAGTGCTGTTTTTACAAATTTTTCACATTGAATTTTATCTTCTTTACGGCAAACATTCTTCAAGAAATGAGTTGAACATAAATATAGAATAACTTTGTATTTTTGTCTGTCGACGTTTTTTCCATGGATAGTAAAATCGAAACAATATTTTAAATAATCAGTGATGGTAGAATAATTGAAAATTTCCATTACACTGTTCATTAGAACCCAAGATCCTTCAGTAACAATAATCGAAGCCGATTTCTGAGAAGAAGACGAATTTTGTTCGATAATTGTTTTAAATGTAAATAAATATCGAGAAATATTCATAAAAGAATGCGACGTTGTTAGAAATTCACAAATCGGAACAATTGTTTTACATTTTTTGTCGTGAGCAACTAATGAATAGAGCAAAGGAACTTTTTGACCTTTAATATTTTTAATGATTGACCCAGTGGAGTCAAAATACCAGATTGGGAAATTTTGTTGAATTTGCGTCCACATTTTAAGCTAAAAAAAAAAAACATTTTAAATTTCATTTCAGATAAATGTTTATTCATAATTTACTTGGATGTCAGAAAAAAAGAAAACACCTAAGGGATTTAATGAAATGTCTTGAACATACCCATTAATTTAATCTTCTTCTCGGAATTCTGAATTATCGAAAAATCTTTCTGTTGCTAGGGTGTCATAAAAAACATCAGCTGAAAATCTGTTTTCATTTTTAGCCTCATACTTTATTTGTTGTAAAATAGATCTCTTGACTGACTTCGATTCATTTCCTTAATAGATAATTACAATCTTTTTGCTACAAAAGTTTAATTTGATCAAATATTACCATTTGATTTATTTTGAATTAAATTTTCGTTTAAAACATTTGTCACACCATAGGCCAAAAGTTTTAAGCCTTCATTTTTTCGATTTTCGCCGGAGCATTTAATTTTTTCCTGGACAGGTCCATGACTCGCTTTTTGTTTAAACGAAACAACAATTAAAACATCTTTTGAATCAAAAGGCTCTTTTATTTCCACTAAATATTCGATTCGACATTGTGAATCCGTACATACAAATTTTCCTTTCCAAAATGGGTTTGTTTTTTTCCTACTGCCATTTTTTTTAAACCAATTAAATATACATTTCAGCTGACAGTTGATCCCAAAGTTTTTTAACTTTTTTGATAGAAAATCAAAAAATTCATACGAAAATCTTTCTCGTGAACCTGATATTCTTATAAAACTTGAAAGTTGCAACCATTCATCTTTTTCAAATAACAAATCGATGTTAATGTCATTTGTAGACGATTCATCTTCTAACATCCTATTGAGTTTTGTTCTTAATAAAAATCTAACCAGTTCGAGCCAATGTTGAATTCTTTGAATACACTTATTTTCGTCTGACCCAAAGATATTTTTGGCTATTAATTTACTCAAAGGTCGAAATTTATTTTTAGTTATCGAATTTTCATTTCTAAAACCTGCTTTTAAAAAAGTTTTTTTTAAAAAGTCTAAAATCGACTGTATTTCCCTTTCAGATAACATTTTATTGATTATCGTTAAAGATTTTCTAAATTTGTGATTTTAAATAATTCATTTTGAAAATTTTTATGTCCGGCTATCAAAGCTTGTTAATTAACTTTTTTTATAACAAAAAAATAATTGGATTTAAAGATTTAATGATTTATTTTGAAAAAAAATGTCTTTTTGGGAAATATTTAAACTCATTTACACCTTCTTAGGCGTATTACCCTTTTTAGCGGAGTTTTATAATATTTTTAGACCTCAATCTGAATCACAAACACATTCATCAATTTGATTGCGACATGTTTTGCATTTATGCATATGACCTATGTGTACAGCTAAATTTATAAATTCTTTACCACAGTAATGACAAATAGACTTCGACACTCCCTTACCATTTGTTTTAGCTGATTTATTTTTGGTGGATTCGGGAGACTTTGAAGTCGCTTTCGATTCTTTTTGTACTAAAAACTCATTCATTGTGTCTCTAATGCTATAAAAAAATATGAATATTAAAATCAATGCTTGAGTAATTTTATTTCTAAGAATTTTATACCATTGTTTGAAATATTTTTTATCAATTTGACTTAATGAGCTCTGTAAATCACCTTTGTAACTGATTTTTTGATCATTGGCTTCCTTTTAGAACAAAAAATTGTTGAACAAGAATTACACAAGCAAAATTAACCGAAATAAAAAAAACCTTTAGACTCATTAACTCCTCACGTAATGATTTGTTGATTGATTTAAGACTTGAGACTTCATCGTCCAAGTTTTTCTTAATTATAAGAATTTTATTATATGTTTAAAAAAATTTAAACAAAATTTCCTACTCACAATTTCTCTAATTTTAAATATCATTTTTTTGTCAGAATCCTCAGCTTCTTCTTTTAAACTAAAATTTTCTTGAGTCAAAAGCTTTGGTTCTTTGTAAAGGTTTTTAATCTCAAGTTTAAAACTGTCTATTTTGTCCAACCTTAAAAATTTTTTTTTTTAAAAATCTAATTAGTTATTTTTTTTTGGTTCAAAAACCTACAAATTTTTTCTCTGGACTTGTTCAAAATCGAAGACCTCGTTATTATTAAGCCTTATTATTTCGTCTGCTTGACTCAATATTTTTAGGTTCTGTTTTTGAATGACTCCCTTTAACCTTTGGATTTCAGTCTTTAACATTTGAGTCTCACTCCCTTCGAAGCTGTTGACTTTAATCCTATCTTCTTTATCTTCTTTGGTAAGCTCATTAGTTTTAAATGGACAAAACTTTTCATTATTGTGCCTCGTTCTCCCTGAAACTTCATTACCATCACCGCTACACCCAGGTATGTTACAAGCTTGCAAGATGTTAGAATTTGAAACATTCATTTGTTCCGTTCCACTGAATGTGAAAATACGTTCCTTTTCTTGTAAAACTCTATTTTCGTGCTTCAACTTCTCATTCACTACAGCATTGTTTTTCAATTGAGTTTCATAAGTAAGGACTTGAGTCTCTAACTGCTTAATTTTTTGAACAAATTGCTGAATTTGTCCCTCATACTCTAATTCTCTACATTTAAATTTTCGTTCAACTTCAATTAGCTTAAACTCGAGCTTTTGTCTTAGATCGGCTTCATTAGACATTGACAACAGTTGGTTTTGTAAATAATAAACAGATTCCATTAGTTTTTTTTTCTCAAAAACCGCTTCGTTTAACTCATCTACGGTTTGTTGCTTTTCTTTTTCAAGATGTTGAATATTGCTACGCAAATTATCTATATCTATTTTCAAACCCCAATTGGCTTTTTCAACCTCAAAACTGGTATTTGTGTCAACTAGGTTAATGTCTTTTTTTAAGTCATGTCTTTGGCTAACTGTAAAGTCACTCTCATCTGATGAAAGATTAATAGTAGTCACTGTTTCATCAGGGAGTCTCTTAAACAAAGCACTTTCATTGTAACTTTTTCTCCCTTTTGATACGAACGCTTCAATTATATTTTCACCTCTCGAATCGTCAAGACAAATAATTTGATCATCGGGTCATCTGGAACCGTTTGATTTGATGATTCGAGACTTTCATTAGAGCTTTTCGGAAATGATTTTTTTGTTTTTTGCACAATAAAGTTATTATCATCTTCTTCTGAGTAATTAGTCGACTTCAACACAGGATTTATGCTTTCATTAAAATTAACTCCAGTAAGAAACCCGTTCATGTTTTCAAGACCATCTTTCAAACCACTTTATCGGAAAATAAAATAATTTATCTGGCATTTTTAGAAAATAAGAACACTAAATCACTTTTTAAAATTTGCAATAAGTACTTTCTCTTTTTGATTAAGATGAGAATCAATCTCTCTTTCACGTTTTTGGTTCATATTATTTTTTTTTCAAAGTTTTTTTTTCAAAGTTTTTTTTAAATTTAAAATTTTTATAAGAGTTTTTCAATTTTTTTTCATCGAATAAGAAGAGCAACCGACGCTATCTAAACTCAGTCGTGTATTTAAACAATGAAACGAGATTTTTTTAAATTTATGTTGTTTAATCCATTGTAATTTTATCTTAGTATTATTGCAACAGAAACTGTATCAAAAACAACAATGAAAATAAAAACGTCTCTAATAACTTACAGAGTGAACATGGTTTAGAACGACAAGACCTTATCATTTTGAGGTTATGTTTTTTTCTGTATTTTAGTCTAGGTCCTTCCCTTTTTTCAAAATTAAAAAATAACTAAATATCGATTCAGCCTCAAAAAGTTGAAAACCTAAATTTTCTAGTCTAAACCCTATCCTCTTTTCAAAATTTAATAAAAAAACTTGCAGACGATCATCTTAATTTTTTTTTTGAAATAGAATCTGATTTACTAAATTTTAAAAATTTAAAAGGGTTCATCTTTTTTCGAATAATGAGTTTATTTTTAGAAAAAAATCTGATAATTATTCTGTTAAAGGGCTGTGTTGTGTCGACCCAAAATCTTATACAAGTTCTATTTTCGACACCGGTTATGCTAGTTCAGATGGTTTAAAACAAGATTCATTGCTAGAGTATTTTACCAGCGACGGTTTTGCCAAGGTTAAGAGTACCTTTAATTCTTTTTTAAAACTATTACATTTGCAAAATTTGTTCAATTAACTTTTCTTCTAAATCAATTAGCTGTGGTGATTGTAATACTTCTTTTCATTTAAAATGTGTTAAAAGAACCTATGTTCCAACAAAGAAAATTCTTGTTTGAAATAATTATTCTTTATTAAAAATTTGTTAATCCTTTTATTAATCTCTTCTTATGTGAAACTCATCTCACACTGATCTTTTTACAGCTTTTAACATCTAATTATACTAACTTGTTTCGGAATAAACTTGGCTATTACGCCACCCATTAATCCGAAATCCTTTAATTCCATAAACTTAAGGTAAGCCGGCCTCAACAAATACATGAAAAACTTGTAGAATTTATTAAAAAATAATAAAAATAATTTTTTTTTGTGATCAGACTTTTTAGTCATGTGATCATTAAATGATATTGAAAGTGTCGAATATATTTCGACTTCAAAATGGTAAAAACATATATGATCAAATAATATCGTGGACTGTGAACGATAAAAATAGTGACACACTCATCGAACACATTGTTTCTTTGATAAGTCTTGGTTCGTATGAGAATATTCTAATTGAGCCCAAGGCATCGGTAAAAGTAATTGCGATTGTTGGTCGACAAAGTGGCGGTAAAAGCTACTTTTTAAATCGATTGACTGGATCAAGGTTTAATGTAGCTTCAACAAGATGTACAGATGGTATTTGAATGAGTTTGGCCTATCTTGAAAATCAATTATTTGTAATTTGTGACTGTGAACGATAAAAATAGTGACACACTCATCGAACACATTGTTTCTTTGATAAGTCTTGGTTCGTATGAGAATATTCTAATTGAGCCCAAAGCATCGGTAAAAGTAATTGCGATTGTTGGTCGACAAAGTGGCGGTAAAAGCTACTTTTTAAATCGATTGACTGGATCAAGGTTTAATGTAGCTTCAACAAGATGTACAGATGGTATTTGAATGAGTTTGGCCTATCTTGAAAATCAATTATTTGTAATTTGTGACTGTGAAGGTTTATTTTCGACTAGAAGAAACGAAATAGAAGAGACTAAACTTTGTTTGACCTTGTGCGCAATTTGTGATGTGTTAATCCTCAATCAAGATTTGAGCTTTAACAGATACTTAAATCAGTTGTTTCAAAATTTTGCCAAAAGTTGTGACAGATTAAATGGAAAGAAACTTTTCAAAGGAACACTGATGATAGCTATACGCGATGTTTTAAGCCAAGACGCTGAAGGTGCTTATACTGAAATGATTAGTAACATTAAACAAAATTCATTGCAGAGTAAAAACCCTTACTTGGAGAAATTGTTTGAGGGTAAAATTCGGGGACATTGCTTACATAATTTCGAGAATTATATCTTCAATGAAGAAGTTGATGATATTAGAAATTGGTTGATAAATGATTTAAAACCAAAATGGTCAAGTGGCTTTGAATTTTTGGACACGTTTAAATTTGTCTTAGCTCAAGTACATACCGACGATGACACTATTCTTGACATGCGTCGATTTAAAAAAATACTCTACCAAATAGAAAAGGAAGCGTTAGAGATGTTTATGACGGGTCAAAGTAATTTAAGCACATGTGAGCCTTTGGTCATCAAATTTAATGAATTGTACACGGACAAAGAAATAGTTATACATCAAAATGAAATTGATTTTACCAAATTTAGTGACAGTGAACTAGATAAATTGGATATTTTATTTACAAAAATATTGAGCGATAAAATTCAAATGAATTATCAAGAAGATATACACAACGAATGGTTCCATGTGTTGAATGATTTTAGTGACAAATTAATCCAACATCGAAAAGAGTTTATTCTAAAATACGTAGACGATACTTTGTTGAACAGGACAGCCACCTATACAAACCAAAAAATAAATTAAAAATTAAAATGATAGAATAAGAATAATACCAGGCCAGCCATCGTCTATACTACGATATTCTCTTCCATGTGGAGGTGCTATTAAACAATAATTTATTTGAATCAATTTTTAAAAAAAATCGCTCAATATTACCGTCAGCTAAATGCACTAAATATTTCATAGTTGTTTTTTTAGTTGACCATGTTGATTTAAAGATTGCATCGTGAAGACCGTCAAGAACTGCTTCCGCATAGTCGCCACATCCTTCAGCATTTAATTTGTCTATAAAATATTGTATTGTAACTGAATCTGTTAAATCGTGAAATTAAGTGAAATAAGTTGTTTCTTGTGGTGGATGATCCCTGTAAGCCTAAAATTTTAGAAATAATTTATTTTGTCTTTTAAAAAAATTAATTTGATTTCGACTTACAAAAAAACCGATTTTAATATTTTTAACTTTGTCTGTTAATTCTTTTATAATTTTTTGTATTGTTGACTTTGATTGTATTATATATCGACCCATAGACCCAGTAGTATCACAACAAAATACAATATCCAAACTATCAAAAGTACTAGAGTACCCTGATAATGGTAATAGTAATAGCATGTTCTAAGGAAATAAAATCCAGTAGGATGGATGAGGTAAGCAGTTATATCTCTTTATGAATTTAAAGTTTTCCTTTGTTTGCGTATTGGATGATTCTCTAGAATAAAATATTTCAAAATAAAAATTAAGAATTAAAAATCTAGAATTAATCCATCTTTGAACACTGATTTATTTTAATTTCTTAGAAATAAACACACTTTTTTTAATTTTTGTTCTCAGACTTTTTTGGAATTGCTTGAACCTAAAGTAAAGCCAAAAAATCCGAAAGATGAGGCTAAATTGAGATATACAAACATTATTGAGTTTATTACTTTTTCTGTGTCCCATTTCAGTCGTACAATATTGCTTTCCCAAATGTTTTAAAATAGCGATTGAGACTTTTTAGTTTTTTTTACCATGACCGGTTGATACTAAAGTTCATTATCGAAAGTATTGTAACATAATTAAATGGTTGAATATTTCTTCCATTACTGATTTTAGTGATCGGAAGGGAATTGAGTCTCTTGACTCACCATCCAACGTTCTGACCACTAAACTATCATGTAGACATGCTTAACTTTTATTACTTATGGAATTATGCTAGATCGAATGATCTATCGACGTCCCCACGATGAGATTCTTATTGGGATCGTGGTTTTATACATCATCTTAATGTAAAACATACATCATCAATTAGTGAATTTACATCAAAAAAAAAAGGCGGAAAAAAAAAAGATGTATAATTAATAAATGAATGTAAATATTTATTTGAATGTATTAATTTTGAATGTTGATGTAGAAAATAAAAAAAAAGTATAAAAACTGATAATAAATAAATCGAATTAATCTGGCTGAAAACTTTTGGTGATACAGCTTAAACATAAAAAAAATAGAATTAATCATATTCTAGACACTGTGATTTTTTTTTTCCACCTTTTGGTCCAGGTTTTTTGTTAGTTGCAAAAATATTTTCGAGTTTATAGCCGATCAAATTCAGACTTAAGTTTTTTGCCAAAACCAGGACGTGCTTACAAATATAGAACCTATGAAATTGTGGACACGTGCAGCTTACAAATTCGTTCACGTTGCATTTCTTGTTTCTGTGGCTGTTTGTTTCATGATATTTTTCTTCGTGATTCACAGGCAAACGGCAAAAACTCTTACACTCAGGACATCGCTCAGGACAACGGTGTTCAGAGCCTTTTTTACAGTCATGAATGGTTTCATACTTTTTTGGGCATTGTGAAGTTTAGTACAAAAAAACAGAACAATTTTGAAAAATTGAAATAATTTTTATTCCGTTGGCCTTATGATGAATCTGCGCATGTAACAAAGTGTAACAAACTTTGTTACACCATTCAGCAAACTCTGCAAAAACTCTGCAGTCTAATTGCGCATTTAGTTATAATACTTTTTTATAGTGTGAATTTTGCAGAGACTATGCTTAAATTTAGCAGAGGTTGCTCAATGGTGTAACAAAGTTTGTTACACTTTGTTACATGCGCAGATTCATCATAAGGCCAACGGAATAAAAATTATTTCAATTTTTCAAAATTGTTCTGTTTTTTTGTACTAAACTTCACAATGCCCTTTTTTGAATAAATTGGAATTTTCAACAAACATTTGTCCTGATTCTCAATGGGTTCATAGAAATTCTACGGAAACGAATTGCACTCGTTAGTCCATGTTTTTTCGATAACATTAAATCCAACCGTACAAACACCTACGATTTCGCATTTAGAATTACAAGCATGTACATCTGAGCATACGTGATAATCAATCAAATCAGTACCTTGCCATTCAGCACATTTTAAACTATCAACGTTTTCCAGTTGTTTGCTTAAATGCTCTTGAATTCGTTTCGAATGTTCGTGGTTTGGAAATGTACAAACTTTAGTGCGTTCATCAAAGTCACATTTGGCATCGCAATATGCCGAACCACAAATGTGGTCTTGATGCTCTTTTTCAAGACCAAAAGCACACGTTGCGTTACAATGAGAAATAGTACATTTCTGTTTACATCTATGATTATTTTTACAATTATGTTTCACACTTTCAAAATGATTGACTTCCAAATTACAAGTAAATTTGCACTCGGAGCTTATTTCACATATTAAACCACAAACGTGACCATCATTACATTTGTGAACTTGTTCTACATGTCCATACTTTTGAATGCATATAGCTTTTTTTTCAATAGCACAAAGCTGGCATTGTTTACGGCATAAATGTCCCGTCTCACAATTGCAATCACAGTTATGATTCAATTCAAAAACACATACACGATCACATAGTCGACATTTACGTTGACATAGATAAGATTTTTGATTCAAATTTTCTATCTTTGTTTTTAATGAAAATTTAAAATTTTCAAAATCAGCTTCAAAGTGAACGTCATAATTCAACAAAGTATCGTCTACGTATTTAAGAATAAACTCTTTTCAGTGTTGGATTAATTTGTCACTAAAATCATTCAACACATGGAACCATTCGTTGTGTATATCTTCTTGATAATTCATTTGAATTTTATCGCTCAATATTTTTGTAAATAAAATATCCAATTTATCTAGTTCACTGTCCCTAAATTTGGTAAAATCAATTTCATTTTGATGTATAACTATTTCTTTGTCCGTGTACAATTCATTAAATTTGGGGCTATTGACAATGAACGTATAAAGATAGTTTACATATAAACATACAATGCGACTCGAAATTTCGACGAGTACGAGTCCTAGTAAATACTTTTACTCGTCTGAAAACTCGAGTAACGAGTAAATATCGAGTAAATTTTGGAAAAAAGCATTAAGATTTCAGATTCCATATTAATTGAATAATTTCATTATAGTAATTGAGATCGAGAAATTCGAAAATCAAGTCAAAAATACTAAAAGTGTTTTTGAAAAAAAATTAATTCGACTCTTTCCCAATAGTCTCATACTAGATTTTTTCAAAAACGAACGCGACTTTGATTTGACTATCAAACTTATCAAGCTGCCATAATAAAATATTACGAACCTGAACTTTATCCAATATAATTTACATCAAGCTGAAACAGCTCAGAAAGTTACTGACCCAGCATGAAGTGGCTGAAATTTTTTAGTGGATGTGCGTACGAAATTTTTAAGAAAAATAAAAAAATAATTAAAAGCCTTTTATTTTAATAGGCAAGAAAACAAAACGCTTTACTGATATTATGCATCTTTATCAGGGACGACCAAAAGCTGCTTTTTTTCAAACTTTAAGTGCTGAAATAGTTGCTAAGGCTTGTTGAAAGGTGTTTGATGTTCTTTCTTTAAATCATAATTTAGGTTGAAGGTAACAAAAATGGTTTCCAAAAGAGCCTTTTTGTTTGTCTTCGATTGTTCTAGAAATTGTTCGAGTAACTTTTGGGCGTCCCTGATCTTCATACGGTTTATAATTTATTACGGAAATATTTTAAAATTTTTGGATGACTCAACTCTAAAGTTCAGATTGATTGTAAGAATTAGAAAAGATCATGACTTAAAATTTATACTTTTTAATGATCATTTACGCTGTAATAAACACGATGAGTCAAAATTCATAGGTAATGTTGACTAGACTTAATTAACTTTTCAAATTATTTGGATAACTCAAAAAAACTCTTCACATTGCAGAGACGACCAAGCCTTTTCCATTTACGATACTTAAATGTTATTTTGTTAGATCGAAAACCTTTTTAAAAACTTAAAAAAACAACTAAGGAGTTGGTATCTATTTTAGCTTAACTATTTAAAGCTTAAAAAAAACATTTATTTACTTACCGTAAAACCTTGTATACTCCCCGAACTTAATCTCAAGCATGAATTAAGTTTATTGCTGTACTGCAAGCATTTTAAGTTGCAGGAGTAGTATGCAAAGTTACCGATTTCTTAATAACACATATTCAGGAAGATTTTAGAAATGTGTTCGAAATTAAAATGGCTAATTTTAAACTGAATCGTTGTAACAAAAAAAACTAATTTTGGGTATCATAGGTTTTGACCATTTATATTTATTTCTTATCATCTTATGTTCCCACTGAATTAGATTATTTTAAATTAAATGAAAGTCAGTAGTGAAAACTTAAAATTACTTTAGCCTAGTTAAGGACTTTATATAGATCAACTAATAGTACGTTTAACTAACCAATTTTTTATAGAAAACGGAATTTTAGAATAAGACTACAAAGAATATAGTATTCAGACCTCAAAAAAGAACTAAAACTAGATTAATCTCGGCGTTGTGAAGTTCATAGCAATTTTTCATAGCATAGCATTTTTTAACATTAAAATATTAAATAAAAAGCTTCGTATAGTTTATTTTACAATAAAAAAAACTTTACATTTTTAGACAAATTTTGTATATTTTGATTCTTTTTTTTCTGAAAAGGATTGTTTTTAATCTTATTTAATAATCAAAAATCAATAATCGAAATAAAATATGAATTTCAAAAGACAAAAAAATTTGCAAGAGAATCTAAATTTGCAATTTATTTATAATCTTTTTTTTCAAAAAATTCAAAACTTTAATTTCTATATAATTGAAATATTTTAAATTGATGTGGTTTGATTTGGCAAACTTTTTAACAGCATGTTATGTATCAAATCTGGATCTGCTTACGAGAGCTCCTTTGTTTTTTTAATTGCTTCCTTCAACTCAACCTCGATATTTGAATAAAATAGGATGAGGATTAAAAAAACAATAAAAAAGGGAATTTGTAATTTTTGTAAATTATTCGATTTAGGAAAAAAATACAGAATTTGTCACAGTTGCTATTGGCATTTTAATTGAAATTACAATTAAATAAAATTGATTGAAAATATTTATGGAATGTTTATTTTTTGAATAAAAATTATTAGCAAAATATATTTTATTTTTTAAAATTTTTTATAACAACATTGGAAATAAAATATAGAAATACTTGCTTTAAAATCGTATTATCAATAATCCTAAACAATGAAAATTTTAGTATTTGTATACCTAGAGGATTTGAATGGGGCCTAAATCTTTAAAAATTTATAATTTTCTGACTTTTAAAAATCGAGTCACAACTTCTAAGGCAAGCAACTTGGAAATAAAATATAGAAATACTTGCTTTAAAATCGTATTATCAATAATCCTAAACAATGAAAATTTAAGTATTTGTATACCTAGAGGATTTGAATGGGGCCTAAATCTTTAAAAATTTATAATTTTCTGACTTTTAAAAATCGAGTCACAACTTCTAAGGCAAGCAACTTGGAAATAAAATATAGAAATACTTGCTTTAAAATCGTATTATCAATAATCCTAAACAATGAAAATTTAAGTATTTGTAATCCTAGAGGATTTGAATGGGGCCTAAATCTTTAAAAATTTATAATTTTCTGACTTTTAAAAATCGAGTCACAACTTCTAAGGCAAGCAACTTGGAAATAAAATATAGAAATACTTGCTTTAAAATCGTATTATCAATAATCCTAAACAATGAAAATTTAAGTATTTGTATACCTAGAGGATTTGAATGGGGCCTAAATCTTTAAAAATTTATAATTTTCTGACTTTTAAAAATCGAGTCACAACTTCTAAGGCAAGCAACTTGGAAATAAAATATAGAAATACTTGCTTTAAAATCGTATTATCAATAATCCTAAACAATGAAAATTTAAGTATTTGTATACCTAGAGGATTTGAATGGGGCCTAAATCTTTAAAAATTTAAAATTTTCTGACTTTTAAAAATCGAGTCACAACTTCTAAGGCAAGCAACTTGGAAATAAAATATAGAAATACTTGCTTTAAAATCGTATTATCAATAATCCTAAACAATGAAAATTTTAGTATTTGTATACCTAGAGGATTTGAATGGGGCCTAAATCTTTAAAAATTTATAATTTTCTGACTTTTAAAAATCGAGTCACAACTTCTAAGGCAAGCAACTTGGAAATAAAATATAGAAATACTTGCTTTAAAATCGTATTATCAATAATCCTAAACAATGAAAATTTAAGTATTTGTATACCTAGAGGATTTGAATGGGGCCTAAATCTTTAAAAATTCAAAATTTTCTGACTTTTAAAAATCGAATCACAACTTCTAAGGCAAGCAACTTGGAAATAAAATATAGAAATACTTGCTTTAAAATCGATTTATAAGATTTCACTTTTCATTTTCAATTCTCTAAGCGCCATCTTTAATTTTTTTTTCATAATCGTATATTAAAATTATATTGGGTATGAATTTTATTTTTTATATATATTATGAAAAAAACTAAAGATGGCGCTTAGTGAATTGAAAATGAAAAGTGAAATCTGATAATCTAAATTATGTATAATTTTAATTTTTAAACATTAAAATGATTCATCTTTGTCATGTATTTAAAGATGATAATTTTTTTATAAAAAATGCTAATTAAAAATACATTTTATACTTAATAAGCTGCCTCTTATGATCACTTATGATCGTTTCCTTAATATGATTAGGTTACTGGACGAGTAACCTCACCTTCGGGTGGAAATAGGAAAGAAATACATTTTTTGAAAACTTAATTAATTAACCTCAGATTTTCACAGATAAAGAAATTTGCTTTTATTCATGAAATTAGGATTAAGAAATTGTATTCTTTGCCGTCAAAATAGAGCTTTTCAAAAAATTTACAAAAATTTTTTTAAGAATATTTTAAACATATCACACAAAAGATTACGCTAATCAAAAATGGCAGAAAAAATGAACAAAAGAAAAGACTCCCAACACGAAACTTCAATTAACGAAGAAAAAAGTTTGGAGTCGAAAGTTTTGGTTGTATCTTCATCGTTCAACGAAGGAAGAGTGCATTTGAAGAATACTGACGGATCGAATAGCCTTTTGGCTTTTCAAAAAAGTCCTAAAAAGAATGAAACAAAGAACCTGAGTTTTGATTCTAATAAAGCGGATGAAAATAACAAATCAATGATTGAAGAAATTTTGGTTTAATTTTATTTTTCTTGCTTTTTAATTTTTGATTTGTTTTAAACATAAATATATTAGAATTCATCGAAAGATTTAATCAACACAACATTCAAACGAATCGGACTAGTATTTAATAAATCATTTGATAAAAATGATCAAGTATTATTATTATTTTAATTCATTTATTATATTTGCTATAACTTTTTTAATTTCCAAGATGGCATATGAAGCTTCTTCTACACCAGCTGAAAGTTCAAGCTTTAATTTTGGTCAATTTGTCAATTCAAAAGAAGAACAGGAAATTTCGAAATTGAGAAAAGAACTCTTTCAAGCAAATTCGATAATCAACACGCAAAAATTTACGTTTGAATTTAACCAAAGTAACTTGCAAGATAGTTATTCAACACAGGTTAACTGTCTAAATAAAACAATAAGAATTCTAAGTGTAGATAATTTTAAATTTAGATTTAAAGATTATAATTTTTTTTTAAATTTAGTCAAGTATCGATAGAACAAAGAATAACAACTAACTCTACATGGAAGAAATAGAAGAGAGGGAAAAAAGTTTTACAACTGAAACTGATAGGCTAAAACTGATAATAAAGAACAAGTAAATTTTTTAAATTAAATAAAAATTATTTTTTTTAATAAAAAATTCAAGCCAAGCGACTTTGTTACGGAAAGATATTGAAATCGATGAACTTAATAACAAATTAAACAATTCATCTGATCAAGCATCAAAAAGAATAGTTTTACAAGACGAAATCAAAGAGCTCCACGATAAAAAGCTTGAATTGGAACAGAGATTAACAGAAGAAGTTAAATTTAATCAAGAAGTAAATGAAGAAAAAACGATGCTCACAAATGAAAAGCATAATTTAAAGAACAAATTGAAAGATAGTGAAGAAACCTATGCTAACGAAATAAGCCGGATAAACGAAATAACTGAAAAGTTTGAAAAGTTTCTTTAAATAAAATTTCCTGAAAATACTCTTCAATTAATTTAATTTATCAAGAAAAACAAGAGTAATTGAGACTCTCCAAGGAAGAATTAAATCGTTAGAAAGCATTAAAAACGCTTTTGAAGAAGATTTAAAAGAAAAGTAACATTTTTAAAATAATTAAGAATTTAAATTAAAATTTTAAAAAGGAAGGAGGAAATAAAAATGCTTGAAGAGAAGGCTAGCAACCTGAACACAACGGAAGTTGCTGAAATTGAAAAGATCAAATTTGAAAATGAATCAATCAAAATTGATCTTGAATGTGAAAGAAAGAATCTGTAGGACAAAAAATTATTTTAAGGCTACAGTCCCGGTAATTTACTTGTCACACGATTTCATATGATATCAGCTGACCTCATCTGATGCCATCTGTTATCATCTGTTATCAGTTTTCATCATAATTCCTCGGAATTCATAATGTTTGTAATTTTCTTATTGATATCATGTGATTTAAACTGATTGAAACTGATAGGAAATGATATCATTTGGTCATAAATTCTGATACAAACTGATATCAGCTGATGTCATATGATATCATGTAAAAAGTAAATTTCCGGGACCATAGTAATACTAATAGGTTTTAAATTAAAGAGACGAACTTTATGAAACAATTACGGATCTAAAACAGCAAATTTTAAACAATGAAGCTTTGAACAAACAAGAATACGCAGATTTAAAAGACGAATTGATAGCAGCAAAAGAAACAATAAAAGTTGTAACAAAAAATGAAGGAAAGGGATTAACATCGAAAATAAAAAAAATAAACAATTTGAGGCATGAATTTCTTGAATTCTCTGATATTATTTTATTTTTAAAATACCTGTTAAAGGAGTGAGAGAATAAATATTCTAAATTCAAAATTAAAACAAGAGAAAAAAAAATTTAAAAACTTCTACGAATTAACGGAAAATAAAAACAGAATGTGTATTTTTTAAAACAATATTGCTAATGCATTTTTTTTAAAGAGACAACAATTTTTCAAGTTTAAAAAGCTCGTTCGACCAGCTGAATGCAGCAAAAGTCGATATCGAAAGAAGCACTGTTCAAAAGTAAATTTTAAATTAATTTAATTGTTTTTGTTTAATTTAACGATTTGAGTTTTAAGGGACAAGCGAATAATTGATCTAGAGGCCGAAATAGCATTGATGAAATCTCGACAATCCCAGGATCTTTCTCAATCTATCCAAGAAAAGTAACTAAATGTGTATTTTTTAAAACAATAATGCTAATGCATTTTTTTTAAAGAGACAACAATTATTCAAGTTTAAAAAGCTCGTTCGACCAGCTAAATGCAGCAAAAGTCGATATCGAAAGAAGCACTGTTCAAAAGTAAATTTTAAATTAATTTAATTGTTTTTGTTTAATTTAACGATTTGAATCTTAGGAACCAGCGAATAATTGATCTAGAGGCCGAAATAGCATTGATTAAATCTCGACAATCCCAGGAGCTTTCTCAATCTATCCAAGAAAAGTAACTAAATGTGTATTTTTTAAAACAATAATGCTAATGCATTTTTTTTAAAGAGACAGCAATTTTTCAAATTTGAAAGAATCATTCGACCAGCTAAATGCAGAAAAAGTCGAACTTGAAAGATGCGCTTTTCAAAAGTATTTTTTATATAATTTATCAATTTTTTTTTAATTTAACGCTTTTAATTATAAAGGGACCAGCGAATAAGGGATCTTGAAAATGATTTTTCAACGTTTCGTGATCATTTTAACTTTAAAGACAGTTCTTTTGTTGAAGACCAAATAATCGCTTTGAATCCATTTAATTCGAAATGCCTCACTTCTGGTTGTAATGGTGAAAATATTAATCCTAAATATTCTAATCATTACAAGTATAATTTTTTTTTTTAAATATTTAAAGAAAGAAAATTTTTTTTAAAACTGGTCTATTTTAGAGTTAAATATTGTCCGTTAAACCCTGCAAATAAGAAAATACTTGATCTTGAGAGAACGAATTTTTCATTAGAAAAGAGACTTAATGAATTAAAAAATGATTTAAAAGATTACCCATCGCAACTCTCTGATAAAAATTTTCAAATAAATGAACTCAAAGAAGATATTCAAAATAAATTGCTTTTAATCGAAAAAATGCGTATTGAGATTGGTAACTACAAAAATATTTTTTTTAAAACTATCTTACTATAATTTTTATTTTGTCCTGATAGAAAGCAAAAAAAGTGACATCTTAGCTGAAAGTGAAATCACCGAATGTTCATCTGGTGGTAAAAAGCGATCAGCAGTCGGAGTTTACACTAGTAGAGGGACCGCGAATGGGAAAATTGTTTTTAAAGGTCCAAAAGATGGATACTACTATATTAATGATTCAGGACCACATTATATTACTGCTCGAGTCGATAAGTGCGTCGACTTTTACAAAAAAACCAAAGCATTTTAAATTTTTTAATTTTTTGTCCTTAATTTTTTGTCTTTTTATTTATTTTTTAAATATTCTGAGATGATCTATGACGTTCGAGTCTTTGATACTGCCTAGGAAGAGTTCTAGGAACTTCTTTAAAAAAATCTTCATTCACGATTTTTAGAGATGAATAACCGAATACCCATCTTTGATTATAAAGTTTGAAATTATGTCTTCAGGAAGTAATTATTGTCAATGAGTGACATGCAATATCAAAATGGTACTAAGTATGAAAACTTGAGACCAATTGTTTCATTCTAATAATCAGAGATGAGTTAAAGGTTTGAATATCTCTTTAAATTGTAATTGAAGGTTTTTTAATTGAGGGACCGAAAAACTTTTCCAGGCAGAAATTGACAGCTAATCGAGATCATAACTGAATATGTGTTCACGATGACGTTCGTTATAATTTTATCAAACCAAACGGTTTCGAAAAATCTACAAACCGAGTTAACTATATTGATTATTTTCTTAATTTCTTATTTTAATTTTAAATCTTTTTTTTAAATTTATTTTTTCTTTATTTGTTTTATATCAAATTTCATTACAGTCTTCCCTCGTTAATCCGAACTATTTGGTTGAGAATTTATTTGTCGGTTTAACGAAATGTCGGATTATTGAGGTGTTATCCAATTGTAAAATATTAAAGTTGGAAATTTAAGAAATTTCGGTTAAAAGATGATTCCGAATTAGCGAGGGTCGGATTAGTGAGGTTAGACTGTAATTAATAAAGTCATTGGCCACTAATAGACGAACAGTTAATTAGTATGGCTTATTGGCAAAATATGCTACATGACACAGTGTTAGTTTTGGAAAGTATTGTACCATTTTTAAATATTGTTTATTTATTTATTTATCGTTTCCCGACGAATGACTTAACCTGACGTCACCTGACGTTAAGTGACGGTTTGTTACAAAACCTTTGCCACCACTGTATTTATTTATTTATATATTTATTTATTAATGGTTAAATAAAAAAATTTATGAATTCTATATATAGCTTAAATTGAAACATTTTTAATTTTAAATAAATAACAATTGTGATCTTCTCCGTCGAAGCGCCTTTGTTTTTCAAAGAATAAGAGACATAATCAATGAATAACCATTCCTTTTAGTCTTTGAAAGGTAAACAAAGCTCTCAGAAAATAAAGCTCCAGTGGTGCCTTCAGTAAAAAAGTCTCGTTACTCGAAAATATAAAGCTCTGTTTCGTGTATCTTATATAATATTTTATTACAGCACTGCTAATGGAAAAAAGGCCCAACGTACCGTACCGTACCAAAACTTTGACTCTTGCGTGTGAGTTCATTATAAGGAGCACTATACCGAAAAATAAATAAATAAGTAGAACTCATTCAGTCTAATATTTTAGTACCAAAGGATGTTTCGCGAATTTTGAAAAAGTTTTTGTCACCAATTTTTTTCAAATATTACGTGACAAGTCTTGGTCATCTTTCAACAAAAAAAATTTGGTCCGAAAACCCCTAACACCCGACTATTTAATCGTTTCATTTATTTAAAAGAAATTAATTGCAAAATTAAGCTAACAAAATATTAGCAAATATAAATTGATCTAGGTATCGATAAATTCTGATATTCATCAATTAAGTAAATATACATATTATCTGAATTTTATTAAATTTTAAAAAAGTTTAATTGTTCTTTTTATTCAACAAATATTTAATAATGAATAAATTGCTTTGCTATGAAAAAAATTGCTATGAACTTCACAACGCCTTAATTTCTAGAAATTATTTTTAAGAATTACTATATTTGATGTCGTTGCATCACGCGTTCCAATCCTATTTTGGAAGTTTCATTTAATCTTAATTTTTATTTTATAAAGTTATATTTAGTTGTTTGTGAAACGTGTGCAAGGCTTGGTTAGTTTGTTTGAAACTTTATGTTACATCAATTTAAAACATGATGCGTTCATTGTACATATAAAACTAAAGAGCACGCTCAAACGCTTCAATTCAGTATTATTCTAAAACATTATTTTAGACGCTTAGAACTTTTTCTATTATTGTTGTTTAAGTTTATTCCGGTCTTTAGACGGGCGTTTCTACTCTTTTAGATTTATTTAATAAAACTTATTCATAAATACAAATCTCACTTTCTCTACATCTTGACAACACAACATCTGGCGACGAGGATAAAAAATTAATGAATAACCAAGAACAACACGTGGAGAACGAAACTCGAAGAAGTCAAATTTGAGGACAAAGTTGTAACAAAGAAGAACAAAATTGTAATGATGGCTCAAGCAATAACATGTGGACAATTCAGATACAGTGGTGACAGCGTAACATTGGGACAACGTTGGGAGACTTGGTTGGAACGTTTCAAACTTCACCTGTCGACTTTGGATGTAGACGAAGAACCAACTAAAGCCAAAGCCACGTTCCTCATCTATATCGGTGAAGAGGCCTTTCATGTCTATAAAAGTTTGAAAAAGAATGACGACTCAGACACACTCGATGAGTGCTATGCGTTCATGAATGAACACTTCACGGCGAAACGTTTAAGGTCTACCGAAAGACAAATTTTCCGAAGGGCAGTAAAAAACCCTGAAGAATATATCGATGAATTTCACATGAAACTAAGACAGTTAGCGACGCACTGTCAGTACAAGGATTTGGAGGAGGAGATTCTTCAACAATTGGTAGCCGGGAGTGGAATGGAAGCTTTCCAAAACAAGTGTACGAGGTCATTCGAAGACATCGATCTCAAGAGGGCTCTCGAACTGGCTAGGGGTTACGAGAGGACAACAATTAATGTGAATTGTTTGACGAAACCAACAATGGCTGAGCTTGCGAAGTCGGTCAATTATGCCGGTCAGACAAAAGATAGTACTAACCATAGACAAGGTTATACTAGAGAGAAGTGCAGAAACTGCAATCGAAACCATGGAAAGGAAGGAAAATGTCCAGCATTTGGAGAAACGTGTCGAAAATGTGGAAGGAAAAACCATTTTGAGGCTGCTTGCAGGTCAAGCCAGAATGGTAAAACAGGGGACTCAAAAAGTAGCATGAGCTACAAGAATAGTCAAAAAGGTACGTTTGGAACCCATCATCGGGTACACAACGTAAATGAAGAAGGGTATGTTGTCAATGTCGACGAGTACGCCGAATTGACGCGATTCAAAGAGGGAAGGTCTAATCAGCGTTACAAGCTGAATATGGTCAAAATGGGTGAGTTGGAGAATGACGGACCAAGAGCACTGGTGAATGTTAAAGGGGTGGAGATAAACTTTTTGTTTGATACAGGGACACCAATCAACATAATTGACGAGACAACGTTCGAGATGGTCAAAGCTCAAGTTCGGCTAGCGGAATGTAAGACTAAGTTGTTTGGGTACCAAGCAAAAACACCGTTACCAGTATTGGGGGAATTTGACTCCGAGTTTGAGTTCAAAGGACAGAAGACTATGGAGCGATTGGTTGTGATGAAAGGGCAGTCTGAATGTCTACTGAGTTACAGGACGGCGGTAAGGCTGAACATTATCAAAATGATGAATCGGGTTAGGACTTTCGAATACAAAGACCTAAAAGTGATGTTTCCAAAGCTGTTCAGCAATTCAATGGGGTTGATAACTGGGGTGGAGATCAAACTAGAGGTTGACCCGAATGTCAAACCGGTAAAACAGAAACTTCGTCCTGTGGCGTTCCATTTACGATCGTTAGTGGAAGCGGAGTTGAAGGCACAGGCTAAGGAAGATATTTTAGAACGGGTAGACGAAAACAGTGGGCCAACCGAATGGATATCAAACCTGGTAATAGTACCAAAATCAACTGGTCCCGAAATGAAGATTAGACTTACATCAGACTCTAGAGCTGTTAATAAAGCTATACGAAGATCAAGGTTTCCTGGTAAAACAATTGAGGATTTGGTTTACCAGGTGAACGGTTGTTGTCGTTTTTC
The DNA here is from genome assembly GCA_022207745.1 of Brachionus rubens. NCBI lineage: Eukaryota > Metazoa > Rotifera > Eurotatoria > Ploima > Brachionidae > Brachionus > Brachionus rubens. The sequence goes on along the minus strand of JAJVHD010000043.1, from coordinate 716,291 downwards.
GAAGCTTGACGTTAGGAAAGCGTTTTATCAGTTGTTGTTAGCGGTGGAGTCTAGAAATTTGACAATCATTACAACTCACATAGGTTTGTACCGTTACAAAAGACTCAACATGGGTATAACATCAGCCGCAGAGATATTTGCCGAAATTATTCGTGAAATCCTTGAAGAGTTACCTTTTTGTCTCAACATGGCTCATGACATTTTGGTTTTTAGCTCAAGCGATGAGGAACACTTTGAACATTTGTGTCTTGTTTTAGCTTTGTTGGAAGCAAGAGGAGTCGTACTAAGTGGCGAAAAGTGCGAGTTCGGTAAAGAAGAGGTTGTGTTCTTTGGTTTGAAGATTTCAAAAGATGGCATAGCACCAACATTCGATAGATGTGAAGCTCTACGAAATGCCAAACCGCCGGGTAATGCAAAAGAGCTACGCAGCCTGTTAAGTTCTGCTCAGTACAGTGCGCGGTTTATTCAAAATTTTTCAACCATGACGGCACCACTTTGGAACTTAACAAAGAAAGACGTCGAATGGAGATGGACTAAGGTCGAGGAAGATGCGTTCAAGCAAATGAAGAACTCTATTTGCGAGAAAGCCATGAGCTTCTTTAACAAAGATTGGATGACGGTTCTCACAGAGGATGCAAGTCCGGTCGGCTTAGGAGCTGTGTTGTTGATCCAAAGGATTCAAAGGACAAGCGTATAATTGCATTCGCGTCTCGTTTATTGTCAGATACAGTAAAGAGATATAGTCAGTGTGAGAAAGAGGGTCTCTGTACGGTGTGGGGTTGTGAGAAGTTTTGGACCCAGTTGTTTGGTAAAGCTTTTCTATTAGAGACAGATAATCGAGCGATTCAGTTAATATTAAGTAATCAAAATTCAAAACCACCTGCTCGAATTTTGCGATGGGCACTGAGATTAGAAGATTTTGAGTACACGATTGTTCATAAGCCAGGTCTAATGAATGAAGCCGATTACTTCTCAAGACAACCTACAGGAAAATTATCGGTCGAAATTGTGCAAGAAACTAATCATTCAGAAGCGTTTATTCGGATGATTGTTCAGTGTGCGGTTCCAGATGCGGTGACTATAGGAGAGGTGATAGATGAGACTAACAAAGACAGAATAATGGACAAGCTTAAAGGTCTTATTCAGAGCGGTAACAAGGACGGATTAATAGATGGACTTAGAGTGTATAAGAATGTTTTTGATGAACTGAGTTGTACAAGTGATGGTTTAGTCCTTAGAGGTAATTTGATCGTGATGCCGGAGTCTTTGAGAAGAAGGGTAGTTGAAAGAGCCCATGTCGGACATCAGGGGATTGTGAAGACCAAGGCACTTATAAGGTCAAGAGTGTGGTTCCCGGGTATTGACAATATGGTAGAGCGTTTGATAAGTAGTTGTGTGGCGTGTCAAGTTGTCCAAACCAAAATGATGTTCGAACCTCTTAAACCGACACCAATGCCTGAGGGTCCTTGGGTTGAGGTAGAAGGTGATTTTTATGGTCCGATGGAGGACGGTAAGTATTGGCTCGTTAATTTTTGTTCGTATTCACGGTTTTTTGAGATAATTGAAGTAAACAGCACGGGAGCGTTTGGAGTTATGCTAGGTCTAGATGGTTTATTTAGTTTACTAGGTACTCCTAAAGTATACAAAACGGACAACGGGCCTCCATTCAATTCAAAAGCGTTCAGTGATTTCGCAAAAAAACTTGGTTTCGAGCATAGACGTATCACACCATTATTGCCTAGAGCGAATGCCGAAGTAGAACGGTGTATGCGAAATCTCACAAGAGTCGTTCAAAATGCTAAACTATATGGTACCGATAAGAGAGTTGAACTTCGAAATTTTTTGAGAATGTATCGAGATACTCCACACTGTGTAACGAAGGTACCACCATCGGTTCTTATGTTCGGAAGAACAAACTCAGCAGGTTTACCGGTAGGAAACCGTAACACATTAGATCAAGATCCGAGTGATTTAATGGCCAGGGAAAACCCATTCCAAATTAATTCCTTTACTTAGAAAAAATTCAACAATTCATTGGAAAATGATATAAAATTTTTTTTGTAATCATGCGGCATACTACTGTCGAATTTGAATTTTTTCAAGCCAATATTCTAAAGATCTGAGGTAGAATTTTTCTATGAGTCTTTGAAGAAAAAAATATTTTTAACCATCCCAATTATTTTTAAAGAGACTTTTTTTAAGATTTCTACAAGATCATTCAAGCCGAGTACGAGAAAAATATCGCATGATAATAAAGTTAAAAATTTGAGGCGGTTGATCAAAAAATAAAAAATATAGGAAAGTATGGTCAATTTTTATTCAAAACTTAATAAGTGTATTCAATCAATTAACTTGTTTGAATACAATAGAAATAAAATTACAAACAACTTTGTAATTGAGTACATTTTTAATGTTTCATTTTTTTTAAAATAAATTATAATATTTTAAAACTCCTCCCTAATTGATAAATATTTCTATTTTCCTACGATTTGAAATATTCTAAAAAATTATCAATTTCAAAAGTAAGTTTTTTGAGATTCTTTTTTTTCTAATTTTTGACTAATTGATTCCTAACTTATGTTCCAAAGATCAATTGAAAACAAACGCTTTGATTTTGCTTTTACAACATCCCAAAAATAAATCTTAGTTTTTTTATGCTTGGGAACGTTTTCAATCTTTTAGCGGGCGGTTTACAAGTACTCTTTGTCGGAGTGAGCCTATTGTAGCAAAATCTCTTGAAGGTAACTTTTTTTGGACTCTTCCCTGGTTAGTAATGCTCGAAATTTAATAAGTAAAGTTAATACTAAATTCCTTTCGTAGGTCTCTACAAGTCAGCACACTAATAATCAGCTACGTTTTCAATGATGCTCACAAAGTTCATGGCAAATACTCGGTTGACATGATTTTTATTTATTAAGAATATTAAATAATATAATTTATTTGGTATTGTGGTGGCCATTCACGTGTTTCTCTTGTCAACTTTCATGAACTGATGTTTTATGAAAGCCATCATTGATTTTTGGGTATCAAATGAAATATAATTTTACGGCAATTTGAAGTTGAATATCAGTTCAAAAAGATCAATTCGATCATTTCAGATTAGAACTTTAATAAAAATGAAAGTAATATAGAAAATGGTTTGGAGAGATAGATTTTTCGGTGTGACACAGCATGTCACATCTAAATATTACTTCTGCAATTATCAAAATGCACATTGCAGATCACGCACCATTAAAATTATATGAGATTTATAAGGGCATTGTGAAGTTTAGTACAAAAGAACAAAACAATTTTGAAAAATTGAAATAATTTTTTGTCTGTTGGTCTTATGATGGATCTGCTCATGTAACAAAGTGTAACAAACTTTGTTACACCACTGAGTAAACTCTGCAAAAACTCTGCAGTCTAATTGCGCATATAATTTCAATACTTTTTAATCGTGTGCATTTTGCAGAGACTATGCATAAATTTAGCAGAGTTTACTCAGTGGTGTAACAAAGTTTGTTACACTTTGTTACATGAGCAGATCCATCATAAGACCAACAGACAAAAAATTATTTCAATTTTTCAAAATTGTTTTGTTCTTTTGTACTAAACTTCACAATGCCATTTATAAGTTCTTTATTTAATTAAATAATGTTAGCACAGTTAGTGGCACATACAAAGTATTGTACCTATGAATTGAAATTATTTAAGAGCTAAGGCTTCGGTGTTTTACTCGATTTTACACCAATGGCATTTAAAAGCTTCTTTGCTTCTTTGAAACAAATTTGACCCGAGCGGGATTCGAACTGATACTTTCGTGAAGCATTGATCAACCGACGATACCAACTAAGCAACCATTCCCATCAAACACATCGCCTCGTAATACAGAAACAGTTAGAAAATGTTCGCCCCTTACGGGGATTGAACTTCCGACCCTCTGCTTGTAAGACTAGCTCGCAAACCACTCGGCTATACGGGCTATCTATATTTTTAACTGCGTCATTTTTTGGAGACTTATTGCAGAAGTAATAATTATATGTGACATGCTTTGTCACACAGTTTCTATATTACTTTCATTTCTATTAAAGTTATAATTTGAAATGATTGAATTGATCTTTTTGAACTGATATTCAACTTCAAATCGACAATTTTACAAGCTTCAACAAGAGCTTTTTAGCTTTCATTTGATTCCCAAAAATCAATGATGGCTTTCCCAAAACATTATTTCATGAAAGTTCACAAGAGGAACACGTGAATGACCACAACAGTATATTGGAAAAATTTTAAAGAAAAAAAATGAAATTATAGAGAAAAAGTGAAAATCTTTAAATAATCTCTTATTTTCTTTAAAGGAATTTTAGAGAAAAGTGTCCAATATTCTCCAAAAAATCTCTAGAAAAATCTCTAAAAAATCTCTTAAAGATCTTTAAAAAAAATCTGACTTTAATGAATAATTATTCATAAATACAAATCTCACTTTCTCTACATCTTGACAACACAACACTATAGACTAGAGAAATTTCAAACACGAAGACCATTAAATTCTTAAAACAACATGTTTATCAAATTTATATTATAAAGCTTATAAAAAAATATCTCTTTGAAAAAAAATTGAAATTTAATCAAATTATAGCGGCAAATATTTCAAAAAAGATGTAGTTATTTTTAAATTTCAAATAAACTTAAAACTAATCTTATCTGTATTTTTTTTAGAATATATTTTGTTATATACCATATTGCCTTGCAAACAAATGCGCCCAAAATAGCACATTTGAGGACCAAAAAAACTAGGAAGCAAATTGATTTTAAAGTATACTTGATGCGTTCTGGATACATCTCAGCATAGTCTAACAAAAGAATTTAAGTAAAATTTATACTGATGCTAATACGTTCAAAAAAGGGGTGTCTTAGGGGGGCATTCTAATACAAGAAATTACGGTACCTCACAAGCCAAAAATTCATCAAAAAATAGCATGAAAACGAATTTAATTATGATTTCTTGTGATATGGAATTCATTAAATCTTACTTTAACAGCGTTTTTGACTTGATTTTCGAATTTCTCGATCTCAATTATTATAATAAAATTATTCAATTAATATGGAATCTGAAATCTTAATGTTTTTTTCCAAAATTTACTCGATATTTACTCGTTACTCGAGTTTTCGGCATTGTGAAGTTTAGTACAAAAAAACAGAACAATTTTGAAAAATTGAAATAATTTTTATTCTGTTGGCCTTATGATGAATCTGCACATGTAACAAAGTGTAACAAACTTTGTTACACGATTGAGCAACCTCTGCTAAATTTATGCAAAGTCTCTGCAAAATGCACACTATTAAAAAGTATTATAAATAAATGCGCAATTAGACTGCAGAGTTTTTGCAGAGTTTGCTGAATGGTGTAACAAAGTTTGTTACACTTTGTTACATGCGCAGATTCATCATAAGGCCAACAGAATAAAAATTATTTCAATTTTTCAAAATTGTTCTGTTTTTTTGTATTAAACTTCACAATGCCGAGTTTTCAGACGAGTAAAAGTATTTACTCGGACTCGTACTCGTCGAAATTTCGAGTCCCATTGAATGGATTTTAGTCTCTTACGATGTGTAAAATCACGTTTTACAGAGGGATTACAGACCACATCCTTTACCAGCACTACAATTATAGTTAAGGACTTTATTATAGTTGTGGTCACTTTTGTGGTGAACAGTTTCAGTTTGATTTGAAAAAAATAAGAATTCGAAAATAGAAATAAATAACAGAATAATCTTTGAAAATTTTCCGGAACGTCCTCAATAATACAGTACTGCTACGATTTTATGTTTTTACTAATTTTTACGTGAATTTCCGTGATTTTACCAAAATTCAATTAAAAACAGGTAATTTTAAGTTAAATTACATTTTTAAAAAACGGGAAATTTACCTTTATTTACCGGATTTTACGCAAACTTACCTGAAATTACGTAAATTCTCGTAAAAAGTAAAAATTCCACTTGTTTTATTGATTGTTAAACTTCGACATCGATAAACTCATCAAAAAAAATTCAAAAAAACTGAAATCCATCCTAAGTACGTCTTAAAGATTACGAAGTATTCTCCAATAGTTTTGATATCACAAAAAAATAAAAATTTAGGATTATTCAGAGCGTTTTTGTTAAAAGAATCAAAAAAAAAGAGGTAGAATTTTTGGTCTCCTTGAAATTGATGTTAAATCAATTTAATGTTAAAATATTATTCTTAAATAAATTGATCTCAAAATATTTTATTGTTAAAAAAAAGATAAGAAATTGATTTCATAATAAAGTAATGTTATTTCTAAAATTAAATTTTAATGTTAAGGAAATTGATGTCAATTAAAAAAAAAAATACAAAACAATTAATTAGTATGATTGGATTTTACCAAAACGGTTCAAATATTCTTTCTTTGATACTATTTTTAAGATTCGTTTAAGTCAGTACTTGACACAATAAAAAAACTTCTATCTTTTTAGTCAAATTAATACTAATAAGTGTACCGTAAACCCCCTCTATTTGTATCGAGTAATTTTTTTTAAACATAATGATTGGTGAAGTATTGAGTTAGATTCCTAATACCTTATTTTAAAGATAAGGCTGAATCGGTTAGAATGAGGTATTTTCCGACCGTAAAATGAAAAAATGTTTTTGTAGAAACCTTATGTTAAAGGTCAAATTTTCTGGGTACAAATAGAGAGGGTGAACGGTACCTTATAAATTGACGCAGAGCTAATATAAAATGTTTGACTTCAGCGGAGTTTCTGTTATAGGTCTTAATCAATTCCAACTTGAATTATCGACGTCTCGCTTGGTTTCCGACCCAATTTTAAACGTGAGTAGTACAAATGCTAAACTAGAGTTCTTTTTATAATATTATAGATTACAATTACTTCAATTATAGAATACAATTACTTCATTCTTCGAGCTTATAAAACAAACATATACAGACTACAGGTCTTGCAAAATATTTCAGCCAAGTCCATATGTCACCTCCCCTAGGACACTCCCTCGGACCTTTTTTTTTAAGTTCCTAGATGATTTAAAAATAGATACGGTTGAGTCTCGCCTCTAAAAACTTCTCATAAAATACGTAAAAAAAATGGAACCCTTGATTGTACTCTATTAATTATCTAAAAAATTTGACCAATCAGAAAATTGCATACAACATTTTGTATGCAATTTTGGGTTGCTTTTGGGACCTTATCTATTTCAATAACAGCGCTCATCCAAACCTTAAGTTTAGAATCTTTAGTTTAGCTGTCATCTAAATCTAGCGTTTAGCAATCCTTACAGTAAGCCAAACCTAAAGCCAGCGAATTTGATCTCTGGTTAGATTTTTTAGGAAGAAGGTTCATATATCTTTTAAGAACAGGTCAAGAATAGAAAGAATAAAATATTTTTTAGAAAATTTATTTTTCATTTTTTTAGTGTGACGACCGCCACAATGTAGCGCCGCCACTAATTATTGTTTAACCTTTATAGGCAAAATTTGGCTGTTGCTAAAACACAGACCGTTTTTTGTATACCATTCGAAAAAGAATTTTTTTATTGAAAAAGCAAAGGTAACTGTTCAAAAAACCTCTACGGACTTTAGTCTTTTTACACGGACCTATGGTTTTCTCGAAAATGAAAAGCCAACTTTTAACCAACCTATCAGGATCTTGTAGAAAAGCAAAAAAATGATATTTACAGTGAACCAAACATGCTAGAAGAATAAATCTTTTTTTTTTAAAACGAAAGCTTAGATGATTCTCTACAAGATTATCTCGGACAAAAAGTTCAGTTCAAAATTAAAGAATATTTTTTTATAGGAAATGAAGATGGAGTAAAATAAAATTTTACAAGGTGTAACAAAAAATGTTACACAACTTGCAAAAAAAAAGAATTAAAAACCAAATTTTGTTTGTGGTCTTGTAACTAAATCTAAATCTGATTCAAAGGCCTTGGATTCGATCCTCGGTCAAATTTTAGAGTACAGAGTTCAAGAATATCTAAGTTCCCAGATTTACGTAACATTACTTGTAATTGTTGAGACCAATAACTCGACATTACTTAACTATGTCTGTAATCTCTTTCTTTGTAAATGTTAACTCTTTTTTCACTTATTTTCCACTGCAGTTACCACTTTCATATATAAACCTCCTACTAACTACTAACAATTTGGATTCCAATAAACAGTTTTTCATTTAAATTAGTTTTATTTTATTCATCTATTCCCATCCGAGATTACGACCTCTACATTAAGTAATGAAAATTACTTTTACGAAAAACGAGTCACAAATAGCAAACAAAATAATCGAATCTATGAAGTTGAAAAGGAAAAATAGTATTTATGTATCTTTCGAATGTGCAAATGAGCTAATTACGAAACTCAGTATTCGATTTGCAATGAGTCACAAATCAAACAAAATTAGATTAGATAGGCCGAACTTTTGATACGAGTCGAATATCTCGTGTTTCTTTTAAACAAATTTTGTGAATTATCATTTTTTAATTTTTTTTTTCATTTACCATTATCTAAATTTAGCTTATTCAAAAGTAATGTTATAAAAATTAATGAATACTTTAAATAATGTAAAAAATAATAAAAATTTAGCTAAAAGCTTATTTCAAATTTTAAAATAAGAAAAGTTTATTTGCCTCTTAGAGGGACCCCTCTTAAACACGCACCCAGGTGCAACTTTTAAACGAAGCGATATTAGAAAAAAATTATTTTCATACAAGATAGAGTAAACCACCAGCTTCAAAATGATATCCCATTAAGACTCCTAGTGCAGGTATTTGGACTGAAAAATTCATTTTTCAATTTAGGGTCATAGACTTTTTGAATTTTTTGTCGAGGATCGGAAACTTAAATTTGATGGAAACTTTTTTATGTGTAAAATCCTATATAAATCGGCACCGACAAAACATTCAAAAAGTCATGCTTGGAAAATGGAATAAATATTTTAAGGACATTATATTAAAGGTTAAAGGCTCGTGTTTACAGTAGTATCCAATTTGAAGTTTCATTATTTTTTCAAATACTTAAAATTGTATAAAAACAAAAAAATGAGATTTTAAAACTAAAACAATTTCCGTGAAACAAGGAATCATTTGCCATACCCAATTTTTTTTAATTGTATTAAACAATGCTTGGTATTGAGTTTCTTTAATTTTTTTTGGTTAATATCATACTAGCTTTTACACATAAATGGATTTTTGTTTAAAATGAGTTTTTTCTTTAAGAAAGCAACTTTTTTTGGCGATTAATTTCTCTTTATACAAACATCAAAATTGAAAAAGAACCATACCATTTTATAGATCTAATTTATAGCTTTCTTATGGTATATAGAAAGTGGTGGGTGCGTCGTACTTTTATAGGGGATGCTTGAGGGTCCTTTATGACCCTAAACTGAATAATGAATTTTTCAGTCCAAATGCCTGCACTAGGAGTCTTAATGGGATATCATTTTGAAGCTGGTGGTTTACTCTATCTTGTATGAAAATAATTTTTTTCTAATATTGCTTCGTTTAAAAGTTGCACCTGGGTGCGTGTTTTAGAGGGGTCCTCTTAGAGTTAATTCTTTATAATTTCAAGTCCATTTAAAAATCAATACCCTATTTTCTCAAGTACAAGCGAATTCCGGCTATCAAAGGATTTCTTAAATTCGAGTAGATTTAAGAATTTTCCTTTGAAAAATATTCTTAAAATTAATTTTTAGTGCCTGAATTAACTCACTAGACTTCACATTCCCGTACGCAATCTACTCAGTGTCAGTCACACAAAACATTTTACAAAATTAATAAAGTGCTAAGCAGAGTTGTTCCTCAAGTCCAAGTCATAACTTGACTTGATTTTTTTTTTTCATAAACAAGTTTGACTTGACTTTATGGGGTAAAAACTTGAAAAATCGCGAATTGAGAAACAACTCTGGTGCTAAGGCAATCGTAGTCGTAGTCTTATGTTGATTCTTCTCATGCAACAATTTGCAACAAAAATTTTTACACCTTTTACAAGCAATCTCTGTTTAATTTTTGCAAATTTTCTGCAAAATGCTTTCTGGTAAACCGCGTTGAAGCTGATTACATTTTTTGTAAATCTGATGATACAATCAGTCTTTAAAGGATGGGTAGTTAATAGGGTTACACTTCGTAGAGGTTTCATTATTTCGATTTAGAGATTCATTATTCGAATAGAAATTTTTCCTTCATAAGTAAAAAAAGGAGCTTTTTTTCATTTTATTTTATCAAAAGGATTTTTAAAGTTCGATTTTCTTGTTCCTTAAGAAATTTTCAAAAATTTTGTTTCGAAGGATTTTGCTCAAACGAAAGAAAGGAATGAATTATTGCTGTTTCTTTTTTTATTTTGTTAATTAAAAGTTTTTTAAGCTTTCACGATCTTTCGAAGCGTCATTCTCAACCCTAAAACTTTTGAACACTATTTTATAAGAAACCAAAAATTTTTTTATTTATTTTGTGCATTTTCAATCTGTTTTTATTTTGATAACTACAACCCTGTTCATTCAAAGCTTCCAAAAATGAACCTTCATGAACTATCAAGGGAACCTGAATATTCAAAAGTCTTCAAATATTTTCAAAAGTTTTCAAGTATTTTCAAATTTTTTCTTAAATTTTCATTTTTTTCAAATTTTTTCTTCACTTTTCATTTTTTTTCAAATATTTGAAGACTTTAGAACATTCAGGGACCCTTGAACGTTCATTTTTGGAAGCTTTGAATGACCAGGGTTGTATTTGTGATCAAAAAAATTTTTCCTTTTTCAAAATTAAAAAAATTGTTTCGAAATAAAATTTTTCGTAAATCTTTGATTTTCGCTTATTCGAAGTGTAACCCTAGTTGTTAACCAAAATCGACGACCGTTATTTGGATTGGCCAGTTGTAAAATTTAACCTCATTACATTAAAGAATTTAAAAGAAACGATTGCACATATTATTGTCATGAATATATACTTGATTGCTGTAACTCTTATTATATTAGCCGATTCTCCTTAAAAATAGATAGATTTGAGCGATGTAAAGTTTAGTATCAAAATATCAGTATCAAAAAATTCAGCAATGTATTTCAAAAGTCTGATACTTTTGATATTTGATATTTAGCTGCGTATTTAGAACTATCTTCAATTGTTTGTAAATTTAGGTAAAAATTTTTGGGTCATGTGGACTTTGTGATCAGTTGATCACCAAAAAATGTGATCATGTGTATCATGTGGACTTTGTGATCTTTTTGATCACAAAATCCTTGATCACAAAATTTGTGATCAATCCAGACTAAAAATTCATCATTAACATCATCATCATCATTGACATAGTGCATAATTGCTTCCTCCTCAAGGTCACCGTTAACATCTATATATGCCTTCTCAAACGATCGCAAAGGTGTCCCGGGTTCATAAAATCGTACCATGGCAATCAAAATTTTGTCATAACAGCCAACTCGATTAGTTTGAAGAGTTCCATAAACTTTCAATCCTGTTTGTGCAGGCACCTATAAAATTATGATACTATAAAATTAATAATCGATTGTTCGAAATAACAAAGGATAATTGTTTACCTGTCACTGGATCTAAGAAATTATAAGAATGGTTGACTGTACTATGTTAGAAATCTTTCAAACTTGATATTTTGTTATAGGAAGGCCAACAATCAGAAAAAATCATTGTACCGGTTAAACACTTATCATATATTATACAGAGGAGCGTCTCTGCCTCTCGGTCTGGAACAGTTTGCATGTAGCATTTGCTTGGCTTTTGGTCGGGTTTAGGGACGGGGTCTTTTCGTTCAACCATGCCAAATGTCCAAACTTGAGGTCTTTTCAAATCCTTCCCTTTCAATGCTTGACTTTTGCATAGAGGGATTCGTCGATCTCGACTATCTTGTTTTGCCCTCCAAGCTTTATATTAGGTTTATCTAAATCTAATGTACATATCTGTCTCAATTTGAAGAATAAGTTCGAAACAGTGCCTCTTGTTAGTTTATGATTAAAATTGAGCTACATTAAGCTAACTGTCTTTGAAATTGTCAATTGAGCAGACCGACATTTAATAATTGCTAAAACAATCTTGAGAGGTTTTTTGAAAAGGGCAAAAAATGAACCATCAAAAACTGATTTAAAGGTGCCACAAGTTGAACATCGCCATGACAGCAGGCAATTTGTTGAATTTTTGTCTCTCTTTCGACTCTTTAAAACCATGACTTGACCCTTTTTCTTACACTTTTCATTGGTACAGTATTGTTTGTTATACACGAGCCCTATCTCTCGTAGTTTTTCGAAAATTTTTGTTTCATCATTTATGTCCATTGCAAATATTTTAAAATTTTTGTGATCAAGGATTTTGTGATCAAAAAGATCACAAAGTCCACATGATACACATGATCACATTTTTTGGTGATCAGCTGATCACAAAGTCCACATGAACCAATTTTTTATTTTTTTTTAATAGATAATTTAGAAAATTAAATGGATAGTTTTCGTCGAAAATTAAACCTTTTCATGAAAATGTCTAACTATGTTGACGCTAAAGGAGACAAACTCATAAATGTTGAAAACCGCGATAAAGGAATAATGAAACTGATATTTGAGACTTATATGGATTCATCATCGCAGTATGAAATGTTTAAGATTCGTCACAACTCTTCGGAGACAAGTGGCTTAATAGAATATTTAAAAAAAAGTACTAAAGTTAAAATAATCGGAATGATGGGTTTAACTGACCGTTTAAAAGAGCCCTTAAAAAGCTTTTTAAAAATAGATGATGAAACAGTCAATCATTATGCAAATGGAATTAACAAAATAGATGAAGGTGTGTTTGCATTAGCCAATCAAGATCGTTTAGTATTTTATTATAAGTGTGATGTCAACTTATTTAAAAGCAATACTCCCTTTGATTTGAATACATTAATAATCGATTATATTCGTGATCTGTGCGATTTTTGCGAAATAATTATTATTATCCCAGGTGAATTTAGATTGGAAAAGCCACTTTCTAATCCGTTTCATGATCAAAAATCTCCTTCTATTAGTTTATTCGAAAGAACTATTCAACCTCATGAATCAATAACTATTAATAAGCTTAAAATTTTAAATCAAGATGATTTTAAATTTAAGATTGAGTCAATGGATGATCACTCAAATATGCTGTGGAATGTAACAATCGATACACAATTTGAAACAATACCAATAATGAAAAAAATAAGAAAAGAAAATTTGTCTGGGTCAATTATTCATTGGAAAGATGAAATGCTTGCTGATTATAAAAGCGTTAATAAATCCATAATGGAAAACTGGACAAAAAAGGGTTTGTTTGAAAAAATTACTCAAAATGGATTAGAAGTCTATGAAAAATTTATACCAAAAGATAAACATAGAAATTCAAAAATCAAAATTGCATATGAATTTTTGGAAAATTTACTGCGTGGATACAAGATTGAAGTTGATACGCTTTATGGCGTTTACCTACAGAATAAATTTATAAACTTAGGAATTGAAAACCAATTGAGACAAAATCAATGCGATATTTGTAATTCAATAAAAAAAAAACAGCCTGAACATACAAACTGTTTATCTTTAGCCGATCTTATTTCAAAATTAAGCAACTCTAAGGTAGAAACTATTAAATTGTTATTGGAAAATCAATATAGTCATCTTATTGAGAATTACGTGTTAAATGAAAACATTGTTCTTAATTTTATTAAGACAAACTGGAATGTTGAGAAAAAAATCGATTTTGAAGATGGTTTAATGGATTTAAGAAAAGAGTATCTTGATAAATTTTTGAATTTTATGGTCGATAAAGTTCAAGCTTACAAATATAAAACAAAATTAAACGTTAAAATTTCATATTTTCAAGCAAATTTTATCAGGGATGCTAATTCAAACATTTCGTCAGTTAAAATTGTTAAAAAACCATTCGATTTTTCAAAAAATTTTGAAATACAAAACGGTAGAGAAATTGAACAGATATCTGTAGATGTGCATTGTTTTCAAAATGAATTAGGGTTTGCAATGATTCGAAACATACCCAAAGACAAATCAACACAACAATATTTTCAATTGGATGAGAAAAAATGTAATGATTACACTGAGTATTCGTCGCCCGAGTCTCGTATCATAATAGATCATAAAGCAAATATTTACGTAGTATACGATAACATAAACAAAAAAGCACACAAAGGAAAATTAAATCCTAAAACTGGAAAATTGCAAAATCCAACAATCATTCATACTCTATACAACACAATAATCGAAGGTGTTAGTAGTAATTTAGGGTTTATAAAAAATGCTTCATTTTTACCTGGTTCAGATACGTTACTCTTAATTGATGATAATTCAAATTTTGTCGAATACAATCATATGAGTGGAACATTGAGACTTGTAACAAAAAAGATCAATAACGGAACTTTGATTGAAAAACAAGTAATCAAGCCTAAAAATGACCACGAAGTCTATCATGAGGTTCAAGTTGTTCCGAATGGTAAATGCATTTTGTTAAGATGTAAAAGTTCAATTGATGTGTACGATCTTAATTGGAATTGTATCTTGAGCATTTCGTATGACTTGGAAAAATTTTTATGCTTCAAGACTTTAATGGATTCAAATTCTACAATATTGTTGGTAATTCAAAATGACACTAATGAAAAAATAATTGCCTATGAACTACAAGGCTTTTCAGCAACTAAAACACTCGATGTAACATACTCTAAAAAGGAGAAACCAAAGGGTTTTCCATTACTCGATTGTTTTTACATGATTCAACGTAAATATGGTTCCCAGTCAAAGTTTATCGGATCACCGAGCAAACAAAAGTTACATTTATTATTAGATGATTCAAACAAGGACGATGTTGATGCTCTCGAGACTTATTTTTTGGATCTAAAAGTCGGGAGTATGCAGATACATATTGATGAATTAGATGAGTTTAATTTCGAGAGTGTTTTCAAAAAAGAATCGGCTCTATCACTTGAAACTATTCAACGTATTATCGAAACACGTATTCCTTTACACGTTGCAACAATTGAAGCATCGAATATATTTCCACTTCAAAATGGTAAAAACATATATGATCAAATAATATCGTGGACTGAGAACGATAAAAATAGTGACACACTCATCGAACACATTGTTTCTTTGATAAGTCTTGGTTCGTATGAGAATATTCTAATTGAGCACAAGGCATCGGTAAAAGTAATTGCGATTGTTGGTCGACAAAGTGGTGGTAAAAGCTACTTTTTAAATCGATTGACTGGATCAAGGTTTAATGTAGCTTCAACAAGATGTACAGATGGTATTTGGATGAGTTTGGCCTATCTTGAAAATCAATTATTTGTAATTTGTGACTGTGAAGGTTTATTTTCGACTAGAAGAAACGAAATAGAAGAGACTAAACTTTGTTTGACCTTGTGCGCAATTTGTGATGTGTTAATCCTCAATCAAGATTTGAGCTTTAACAGATACTTAAATCAGTTGTTTCAAAATTTTGCCAAAAGTTGTGACAGATTAAATGGAAAGAAACTTTTCAAAGGAACACTGATGATAGCTATACGCGATGTTTCAAGCCAAGACGCTGAAGGTGCTTATACTGAAATGATTAGTAACATTAAACAAAATTCATTGCAGAGTAAAAACCCTTACTTGGAGAAATTGTTTGAGGGTAAAATTCAGGGGCATTGCTTACATAATTTCGAGAATTATATCTTCAATGAAGAAGTTGATGATATTAGAAATTGGTTGCTAAATGATTTAAAACCAAAATGGTCAAGTGGCTTTGAATTTTTGGACACGTTTAAATTTGTCTTAGCTCAAGTACATACCGACGATGACACTATTCTTGACATGCGTCGATTTAAAAAAATACTCAACCAAATAGAAAAGGAAGCGTTAGAGATGTTTATGACGGGTCAAAGTAATTTAAGCACATGTGAGCCTTTGGTCATCAAATTTAATGAATTGTACACGGACAAAGAAATAGTTATACATCAAAATGAAATTGATTTTACCAAATTTAGTGACAGTGAACTAGATAAATTGGATATTTTATTTACAAAAATATTGAGCGATAAAATTCAAATGAATTATCAAGAAGATATACACAACGAATGGTTCCATGTGTTGAATGATTTTAGTGACAAATTAATCCAACATCGAAAAGAGTTTATTCTAAAATACGTAGACGATACTTTGTTGAATTATGACGTTCACTTTGAAGCTTATGTTGAAAATTTTAAATTTTCATTAAAAACAAAGATAGAAAATTTGATGCAAAAATCTTATCTATGTCAACGTAAATGTCGACTATGTGATCGTGTATGTGTTTTTGAATTGAATCATAACTGTGATTGCAATTGTGAGACGGGACATTTATGCCGTAAACAATGCCAGCTTTGTGCTAGTGAAAAAAAAGCTATATGCATTCAAAAGTATGGACATGTAGAACAAGTTCACAAATGTAATGATGGTCACGTTTGTGGTTTAATATGTGAAATAAGCTCCGAGTGCAAATTTACTTGTAATTTGGAAGTCAATCATTTTGAAAGTGTGAAACATAATTGTAAAAATAATCATAGATGTAAACAGAAATGTACTATTTCTCATTGTAACGCAACATGTGCTTTTGGTCTTGAAAAAGAGCATCAAGACCACATTTGTGGTTCGGCATATTGCGGTGCCAAATGTGACTTTGATGAATGCACTAAAGTTTGTACATTTCCAAACCACGAACATTCGAAACTAATTCAAGAGCATTTAAGCAAACAACTGGAAAACTTTGATAGTTTAAAATGTGCTAAATGGCAAGGTACTGATTTGATTGATTATCACGTATGCTCAGATGTACATGCTTGTAATTCTAAATGCGAAATCGTAGGTGTTTGTACGGTTGGATTTAATGTTATCGAAAAAACATGGACTAACGAGTGCAATTCGTTTCCGTACAAGTTCTATGAACCCATTGAGAATCGGGACAAATGTTTGTTGAAAATTCCAATTCATTCAAAAAATCATGAAAACATACATCCCAGTCAAGACATTGTTGCTGAATCAACGATGATCATCGTCGAATTTTTAAAAAAACAGAACATTTGACGATGAACTTTTTTAAATTTAAATTTTTACAAAATTTTGTTGATTTTCGTCTAAATTTCATCACAATCGCCAATTAGATTTTTCTCTACATTTTTGACTCCTCCCATAAATTATATATTAATATATTAAAAGTGAAAAGGTCATTCAATTATTTAATTACATACGTTACATGTAATACATATGTATATAACAAGCTGCAATAGACATTTTTTTTGTCAGTTCGAATTTTTCATAATTTCTTGTATTTTAAAACTTATCAAAATAAAAAAAAACTTGAGCTATCAAACTTTTAATAGTTCCTCTTGAGTTGATCGTGAAATTTTGTAAAAATCGCGGTAATAAATTTTTTCCGATTAATTCCTTTGATTAATTTATTTTTATTTTAGATATTTTTCAAAAAACTGAATCAAAAAAAAAAAAGACGGCTAAAATATTTTCAATCTATTATTGCCCTGCTTACCTAAGGCTGGGAACTTGACTTTACTTAAGTTATTTGAACCGATTAATTTACTAATTTTGCCTTCTTTACCATAAGAAAGGCAAGAAGCCTGTATCCTTCTTAGTTGATAAAGACCAGTATACGAATTATGAATCTTTAAACTACTTAGCTTCCTCCGAACACATTTATAAGGTTCACCCATCCCGTAATGGGGATCTTTTCTAGGACCGATATTTACTTAATATTGTGGCTATGGTCATGCTGTGGCGGCGCCACAGTAAAAATTTTGCGAACTAAAACTGTTTTGAAACCTCTCCTTTTAAATTAATTAAAAAATTTCAGTTAAAATATTAAATAGTAATTTCAAAGTCTTTCGAAACGATAATTCACTCCTCTTCCTCTCTTGTTTTTTATTGTTTATTTTTATTTTCGGCAACAATTAAAGCCAATTAATGAATGGGTTTTTTCACTCGAGCCAATTTTTGCTTTCACTTTTTTTATTCCTTCTAATACTGCATTGCTAGGGAAATAAAGGCCTACCGTCCAACCAGTGGGTAGCTAGACAATTTCAGATGAGCGGCTCATCCAAAGGGGTCTCAAAAATAGATGGAAATTCCAAATTCTTCTTAAACATACTTAAAGAGAAAAAACGCCTGATTGGTTATGTTTTTTGCTTAAAATACAAAATATTCATACCCAAAAATACCGGAACCCTAAACTATTATCGTAATCCAGGCGATGATACCCCGATTAAATATCTTTCAAAATGTTCGTGAAGATTTTGTTCGAATAAGTCTCGATTATAGAACGTATGTACATGAATGTAAGTTTATGAAAGTAAGGGGTCATATACCCCCTCCCCTCACACACTACACATAACTTCGCCACACTATCCAAAAGTGTCTGGCTACGCCACTGCTGACGAGTGTTGGTCTAGTAGACTTCCCATCCTTATAGGTTTTTCTTAGAAAGCTTTCGGAATCAGAGCTATGTTTAGTTGACTCAAAAGATCTTATAGGTATCGTACCCAAC
This sequence comes from Brachionus rubens, assembly GCA_022207745.1. NCBI lineage: Eukaryota > Metazoa > Rotifera > Eurotatoria > Ploima > Brachionidae > Brachionus > Brachionus rubens. The sequence continues at coordinate 697,741 of JAJVHD010000043.1, read as the reverse complement.
GATCTTATCACCAAATTACAGCTATTTCTATAGCTATATTTCATTAATGCTTTTAATTGAAAAAGAAAAATTTTTGAGAAATTCGACACTTTTCATCGAAATGTCGACGTCGAAATCCGAGGAAATCGGCCCGATCGCATCGTTGAATCATCGTTTTTTTCATCACATTTTCAGCGATGCTGCATCGAAACTGTCTTGACTGGGATGACTGTAAAAAAGGCTCTGAACACCGTTGTCCTGAGCGATGTCCTGAGTGTAAGAGTTTTTGCCGTTTGCCTGTGAATCACGAAGAAAAATATCATGAAACAAACAGCCACAGAAACAAGGAATGCAACGTGTTTGTGAGTACAGGCACGCAAACAATTACTGTAAAATCAGAAGGTATAGCTCGTAAATATGAAGTTGGTGAGTCATGTAACCCTGAAATATGCAGTGAGAGTTGCGAACGTCGCGGGAAAAGTCATTTTCATTTGATTGAATGTCCAGGCGACGAAATATGTCCGGCTAGATTTTCGGGCTTTGTTAAACATTCAAATGATAAATGGATCCCTTATCCTGATAAAAAATTTGATCTTTGGCAATGTGAACAATATTGGCATTCATTCAAATGGAGGCCACCTGTCAATGATGAAATTTTAGCGTTTAATAATGGATGTAGTTTTTATTGTGGTCATCCTGATCATGAAGAAACAAAAAATTTTTGCACCAAAATGGCATGGCATACGGATGAACATGCGTTTGAGTGCGTTCATAATACTTCTGATAGTTTGGATATTGTATTTTGTTGTGATACTACTGGGTCTATGGGTCGATATATAATACAATCAAAGTCAACAATACAAAAAATTATAAAAGAATTAACAGACAAAGTTAAAAATATTAAAATCGGTTTTGTTGTAAGTCGAAATCAAATTAATTTTTTTAATAGACAAAATAAATTATTTCTAAAATTTTAGGCTTACAGGGATCATCCACCACAAGAAACAACTTATGTCACTCAATTTCACGATTTAACAGATTCAGTTACAATACAACATTTTATAGACAAATTAAATGCTGAAGGAGGTGGCGACTATGCGGAAGCAGTTCTTGACGGTCTTCACGATGCAATCTTTAAATCAACATGGTCAACTAAAAAAACAACTATGAAATATTTAGTGCATATAGCTGACGGTAATATTGAGCGATTTTTTTTAAAAATTGATTCAAATAAATTATTGTTTAATAGCACCTCCACATGGAAGAGAATATCTTAGTATAGACGATGGCTGGCCTGGTATTATTCTTATTCTATCATTTTAATTTTTAATTTATTTTTTGGTTTGTCTAGGTGGCTGTCCTTGTGGAGTCAATCTTGAGACTATTGCTAGTGGTTTATCAAGTAAAGAAATAAAATATAAATTAATGAAAATAGGATCCGGTGTTAACGTAATGGCTAGTATATTCAAATCAAAAATAACTTCATATGAAGAATCAGAGTTAAATGGATCCGTTGATTTGGATGATAAAGTTTTCTTGTTTTTAGAAAGAGATTTTATAAACTGTGAAGTTGATTTTAAGTATCAATGAAATATTACACTAAAATTTTTTTTTATTTACAATTCACGATGCAATTTTGTTAACCAAAGTTGTATTGAATTAGGAATTTTAAAAATTTTTTTAAACAGCTTAAATTTACCAAATAAAAACATAAAAATTAAGATCTGTAACGTCAATTCAAAATTGTATAAACAGATATCTTCGAATTTGCTCTCTGTGACTTTTGATGATTTTTCTCCTGATTTCGAACGTATCTCTTTAACGTATCTTTAACGTATTTAAAATGGTCCAATCGAGTAAGATTCCACTTCAACTTGAGGAAAAATCCCGTTAAAATTTCTCTTATTCTTCAATAGATGCCCTCCATAGCTAAAATTTTAAGAATTAAAATTTTTTAGATCTCATCTTGAGTATGCTGACAATTTTATCTATGAGTTGGAAAAAGTTCTGAGAAGAGCTTCAACTTCTACGGTCTATCAAGAACAGGGATTACAACACTAGATTTAAATTATAGAAAAAGAGGCGATCTTGTTCGAATGTTCAATATAATGGTTTCGAAGTGATTAACTTCCGCAATGAAAGTAATTTGACTTAGAATCAAGTTATCGAATAATCGATATTTTTAGAATCTTTATATATTAAAGGAGAGTCCGCTAATAAAATTAAAGTTAGCTAAAGTTAAGTAACCAATGAGAATGCCTAAAATACAAGTTTTTAAGTTACGTTACTTTACGCAAATTTAAATTAATTATTTATCCAATAAAATCACTTTTTTTTATTAAAATAAAAGAGATTAAACTTAAATGCTCTTAGATATAGATGTCGTTAAAATGTCCAGTTTTCGATCTAATTATTTGTGTATTTGAGGCATTCAAAAATAAATATATCATTATCAAACTTTTTAGTATAAAAGCACAAAAATTAAAAAATACGCCTATTAAACGTCTCCTCTCTTTCAGTAGAAAAAATTGATAGTATACTATATGTATGAATCAAGAATTTACTGATGGGCGAGTTTACCAAAAAAGATTGTCGGCCAAAACCGTGTTTTGTATGAAAGGAAGCATGTCAAGTGTTTTTCGAAGGACAGCATTTACTTCCATTTGACTTCCATAGTATAAAATGAGTGCTAAAAGGCTACGTTTTTACTCCATTTAGAAATCTAATAGACAAAAAAGAAAAGCCTCTGATCTGGATAGATCTATTAAGCTACTGAAGTATACACTACAAAAGCAGGCTTGGTTCGGTTACTCATGCAGGAGAAAACCGTCGACCGAGGTGGGTAACTAAGGATCTGATTTTTCTGAATATTATTTTTGATTTGAATGTGAATCATGAATATAAAAGAAGAGTTTGCTCCGAGATGAGACGAAATAGATTTATAGAATAATCCTCATAGTTACTAAATCCGAAACTCAGATGGACAATCAAGATCTAAACAGTATGTTCATTTAGCATGTGATAAGAAAGAGCCAAGTTTTGTAGTACACTGTCAACGTATGACCATCTTCTTATTATAATAAAATTTTAAACTAAATTAACTAACTTACATGAAATCAAGGTTTAGTACTGGCATAAGAAGAAATTGCGAAGTACTTCAGACTAATTCGAGGATGATTATGTTTTTTTTCGATAACATGTCTCTTTTTTTATCTCACAAAGGAGATTATGAATTTGAATGTTCTAATTTTTAAAACGTTCTTATTACAAAAGGACTACTCCAAGTTGGCATATTAATTTAACTTACGACTCAGTTCTTTTCATTTTATTTTGAGATAATAAAAGCTAATTTTGGCAAAAAAAAATTATCTTTTTCCGCTTTAAGGAACGACATTGTTTTCTTTAAAAGTGGATTTACGAGAACTCAAAGGCGGATGAAGCGAAGGAAGGTTTAAATAGGACAAGATCATGGTCAATATTCCAACGAAAGAAAGCTGAAAAAATATTGCTTATTAGGGTCAAATTCTTTTAAATATATTTATCTTATATTGATTGAGAAAGGAAAAAACAAAAATCTTCTATTTGAAAATAAAGTTTTTAAAAAAAAGTGATTTTTTTACAGTCAAAGTTATTGAGGTTTAATACAGAATATTGTTTATTTACTCAATAAACGTAAACAAAATTAATAGTTATTTCTCCGCAATTGTTGCGGAGCGGGTCAACTAGTCTCCTTAAAGTAAAGAAGTGAATCAAAAAGACCCGTTTCGGATGGATAGTTAAAGTCCAAAAGGTCTGTATGATGATTCTCTAAAAAATGTTTGATAGTAAGAGAGATTTAAACTTATGATCTGTACGACCTCAATTCTTGATATGATTCTTTTCTTTTAGAGAACTATAATTATCTAGATCTCAAAGACATCTGTAAGCATCTAGATTTTGAGATGAACACATTGAGAAAAGGTTGTATACAAATTGGAAATGTCGATTTTCGCTGCATCTCAAATGAGACTGAAAGCATCCTGATGATGAAAAGTAAAGGTTCAATATTAAGACGTTTAATGGGTAAATAAACCAATTTCCGAATCAATGATCGTAATTGGAGATTATTATGTCAAATAAATTCTTTTTCAATCTTCAAACATAGTCTAAAATAGGGACATAGAGAAAAAAAATATTGGGAAAAAGCCTCAACTTAAGTGTTAAAATCAGCATCTGAGAAGGTGTTTGGTCTTGAACAATACAAGGTACAATACAAGTTGAGAATTTTACTTTTTTAGATTTAAGACTATTTAAACTTACCTTTACCAGAATGCATCTCTTTATTTATAATCTGGGTAAATGTGCAACGAAATATCACGAACAGGTACAAATGGGTACTAATGAGGCAAATAACTTATTATGGACTGTAACACCCCTCCACTCTTTTCTCTTTTTCTCCCTCTCTCTCTTTTTCCTGTCTCTCTATTTAAAGAGAGACAGTTTCTATTTTTGTAGAATAAATATATTACTAGTTTGAAACTTGTTTTTGTTTTTTTATTTAATAGCAAGGACGACGTTATTAAATTGGTGGCAGCGGCAAAACTTTTTTAACAAAAAGTCTTGTTTACCGTTTTTTTTGTTTTTCGAAATTCTGTTTTGGTTTTTTTTGAAAAGTCCTGTATCGGATATGATCATTGACTCAGCTATTGGTTCAACAATTTTGTATTTAGTCATGTTATTGAATGCTATCTGTTGTTTAATTTTTTATTTTTTTTTTCGATTCTACGGAATCATTTCGATGTCGATGTCGATGGTGGTAGGCGCCACGTATGCATTAATATTCCTCAAGATTCAACAACCAAGTGTAGAACGTCCAAAAAGTGAATCGAAGGGCTCGCCTGTACACAAGTTCGAAACGAAAAATGCAAAGGGTAAATTTGTCTCACCAAACGTTTCGACACTTAAACTCAAGGAATCGACGGCGATTGCGAATAGCGGAAGAATTTGGTATAAGTGTCGACGAGGCAACAAGAAGCTCACGCCTCTAAATGCAAAGATAGAAACTTGCAGTTGAGGACCAATCCAAGTTATAGGAACAAGTAAATGTAATTTGAGAGTAAAAAGCTTCAGTGGCGAAGTCGAAGTCATTATTGTGAAGAAACTTGTGTATGATTGTTTATTGGGTCTGGATGTTGCTTTCAAAAAGTCTGATGTTAAATCTCAACTAAACAGTAACCGTGATGTTCTAGGTAGTAAACAAATTCCGGTGCAGAAACAATTAAAAGAGACGAAGTTGGTAGCCGACCTTCCAAGTACTTATCGCGAACCCGTAAACGCCGAAAAGAAGTACAAATGGACGAAGTGGTAAACAAAGACGACGACGCCGAAAAAGCTCACGACCCAGGAATAGTTGTAAACAATGTTATTTCACAAGAAACGAATCATAACGAGAAACAACTATTGGAATCTGATGTGGTCAAGTTGATCGAATGAATAAAAGATGGAATAGACAACATCCGAGACGACCAAACCGAAAAGTACGAGGTTAGACACATTCTCGATAACGGAGGGAAAGTACGAACCCCATTAAACCGTCGGATCCTCAGAGTTGGCCAGAATCGGATATGGAGGTTTATAAACCAACAATTCAACCAAGTCCAGCCCGACAAATTCAACTAATTCCAGCCCCAACAATTCAACAGATCCCAGCCCCGCCAACAATAAATGTTTATCCGGTGATATTTGTAAATTTTAACCCGGACATAAGGGATCTTCCCAAATTGGGCTTTGGAAGAGCGAGGATACTTAGATCGGCCCAATCGTCCCTTAGTCTTCATCCACTGAACAGCCCAACAACCTCACAAGAACAAGGCTCAAGTGACGACGTTTTTTTTTGATATTTTGATTTTTGGAATATTTTTTTTGTTTTATTTAGTTTAGTTTTTTTTTAGTTTAGATTTTTCCCGACATGAGGCCATGTCTTAGTTAGAGGGGGGGAGACATGTAAAACCCTTCCACTCTTTTCTCTTTTTCTCCTTCTCTCTTTTTTTTGTAGAATAAATATATTCCTAGTTTGAAACTTGTTTTTGTTTTTTTATTTAATAGCAAGGACCACGCTATTAAATGGACAAAATAATTTTTATTTTATTTATTTTTATTTTATTTTTAAATGCTTATGTACACTCATTTACTAGAAGGAAGAACCTATCCGAGAGTAAATGAGTTAATTTTAGTTAAATGTTAAAACCATTTAACTATTAATACAAATTTAGAAAAACAAATTAAGTAAAAATTATTATAAAAACAAACATAAAAACTATTTATAAAATTTAATCTTTTGTAAATTTAAATTGAAATTTAAAAATTTTTTGGCGAACTCAGACATTATTTGATCTTGGAAGATGTACAGATCACTTTTGAATATTCTTCTGTCTTCATATAGATCCAGGCAACCAATTTTGTTTACGATCTTGGAACAAATGTTCTTGAATATTAAATCACCAAATTTAGATCTTATAATTGGAGGCTCTAATATCAGCTTGTTATTGCTTCTTAACTCATAGTTTTTGTTCACCATGATTGTTCGTGTCATTTCACATTTTAAGCCTGTTGGTGCGTTTTGATCACACGCTAATTTGTTTAAAAGACTCAAAATCCTACCTATCACACGATATTGAAAAGCTTGTAGACCATAACCTTCTAAAAAACGACTTATTTCAAGTATCGAATCATTTTCGAATCGAAAGCGTAATAATTTTCCCAACGTTAGGTAAAAATAAGTAAACAATAGGAAAAAAAGGAAGTATTTTCACGACTATAAAGAAAAAATTAGGAAAGTAAGCTCAATTTAAAAATAAATTTGCATGTATTTTTCATCAAACGACATAACTCGAAGATGTGAAGCATCCAGGCGACCGACTGAAATAAGAAATTAACTAAAAACATAAACAAAACCTTAATTCTTGATTTTTTTTTTTATTGCAGTCGTTTACCATTAAAGGTTTTTTAATCGTGTTTCTTTTGTTTTGAAAAAAAAACTGCTTGCTTTTTTGAAAAGCCAAATATTTTATGGTAGTGAAACACTTTTTATTTCGAGAAATGATTTTTTAGAAAAAGAGTGATATACACTGAAGAATTGAATAGACCCTGGTTTTTATTTAAGCTTAAATTTTTGAATATAAAAATAAAGTAACTTAAGCTAAACATGTTTTTTTATTATTCGTTTGTCTTTCAATTTCACTCCAAACAAAAAATAATTTTCTTTTTGAAGCTTAACTTTTTTCAAAATCAAAGTTTTGATTTTATTTTTTGGCTATCATGACAAAATCACAAAACGTTAAAGTCTGTTCACCCAAACAAACTATAAAGAAACTTTATTCAGTAAAGCTTGGTAAAGTTTTTAATGACGATATAGAAGAATTTTTAAATGGCATTAGCATCGAAAATTCAACATGTCGCGAATTCGTTCTTTGTCCTCTCTTAACTGCAATCTCTCATCTAATGGGACATTCAAAGGTAAACGCATTAAAGAGCTTGACCGAAACCTGTGTTTTCTACTCGGTTTTAGTAGCAAGCCCATCAACCGGAAAAAGCCCAGCAATGGGTTTAGTTCGTAATGCTTGCTCTCAGGTTGAGGATTATTTAAAAGTGCCTTCTGAAAGATCTAAATTAATAAACGGTGAGTTAAATTAATAAATAAAATAGATTTTAAAATCTAAATTAAATTTAATTTCTTTAGCGGCTACGGTTGAGGGTTTAATTACTCATTTAAAGACTTCCCCTTGTTTGATAAGCTTTTCGGATGAATCTTCCACTTTTATGGGATCATTCGGGTTATATAAAGGTGAAGATGCAAAATCATACGACCGAAGCATCTTCTTAGAGCTCTACAACGGACCAAAAAATTATCGTAGGGATCTTACTTCAACAAGAATATCGATCGATAACCCAAGGTTCAATTTGAGTTTATTAGGTAAAAAGTAATCAGGCAGTTCATGTTTAAGTGGAGTTTAATTATTTAAATTTTTCAAGGACATCCTTATCAATACATCGATGCTGTAACCAACGAGCAATATTCAAAAGACGATGGCTTGATACAACGAATCCACATTTGTGCCCCCGAACCAGTTTTTCTTACTTCACATCAAGTGATGAATGGACCAGAAAAGTGTTGTTCTTTATCGGTCTTATTCTATATCATTTATAGAATTAACAAACACTCGATTACATTTTTACTTGAACCAAAAGCTAAAGTTTATTTAAATAAAATTTATGACAATTTTAAGAAATATGCCGAAAGATTCCATCTCGACGATTTCTTTTTAAGGTGAATTAAATTATATTTTTTGATATCAATTAGGTTTTAAAACCTTTTATTTTAAATTAGTGCCATGTGCGGAAAAACAGCGTCTCAGATTCTCGACTTAGTTTTTCGATTTTAATTAATAATCATCAAACTTGGAAGCTAGACAAACATAAAATTGACGAGAAGCTAGAAAAGTTTTTGAATGGTTTATTAAAGAAAAACTTTGAAATGAATATGATTATATAAAGGTGAAGGTGGTGGTCACATATTTAAATAAAAACAAGATTGCCATGGGTTCCTACAAGGATATTGACTTTAACAATAGCCTAGAAAAAATTTTGGATCAAATCTTTTCTCAAATTGTGGCAAATGAGACAGACGGAATCGAATTAGACGACAAATTGAAGAACCTTTGCCAAAAAATTGTATTGTTTAATCCGAATGATATACGTAAAATTAGTGCAAACGATGTAAATCAAAAGTATTCAGGCTTGAATGCAGCAAGTATTATTGAAGCATTTGTTATCCTTCAGCGTATGAAACTTGGCATTGTTGAAGAGGGTGTTAAAAATCAATTTGGAAAGGTAAGTTTCACAAAAAAAATTTTTGTTTAACCTCACTAATTCTCGTTTTTATTTTAAGTTCAACACCTACATAACTAAACCATCAGAAGATGAAGTACAAGACAATTTTCAAGCGGTTTCGAGTTTAAATAGGCTTGGAATAAATGTTGAATCTTATCTACTTTCTTTAAAAGGTATAGTAAGAACCACATATTTAAAAATAACTTTCTTTAATCTTTTTTTTAGGTGAAACAAATTCTTCTAATAAAATTAAAAGAATTTCATTCATTACCCAACCAAGCCCGAAAAAAAAAGCAAACAGTATGCTTTTGTGTTTAAGATTGAAGTGCTTTTCTAATTTTTTTTCTAAGCGAATGATGATGGTCATGATGATGATGATGGTGATGATTTGATGACCAAAGAACAATCACCCTTAACCTCACCAAGAACAACGAGTATTCATGATGAAGAAAATTTCCCAACCCAAATGTTTAACATACCTTTAAAATCAATTAAACAACCAAAATTAATAACAACAGAACCGCAAAATAATCAAACGAAGAGGTTCATATTTTTGTATAGATCACAAATATATCAAAATTCAAAAGCCAGGCAAGCTTGCAAATTCATCAAAGCTAACAATTCATGATTCGTTTGTTGATCAGGATGATAACATTTTGTATCTTGTTGATTTTTCTGATGGTGTACCGTTTTGGGCTGGTGAGAAACAACTTTCAACCGAGCTTATTTAAGGATATAAGATCAAATTAAAATCAAGCACTTCAATTTGTAATATTGACAAAACACTAACTCTTCCATGCGAGAAAAAGACTAGGTCTGTTGGTCAATTACTGGCAAATTACAATTGCGGCATCATATGCGGCTTTAGAGAGCTTTTTGTTTCTGAATCTCCCAAACAAACAGCAAATTTTCTTCTTGATTTGAGTGAAAATTTAGAAAATTTTCCACATTATATAACATACGATAACGGTTGTGTTTTAAGAAGATTTTTAAAGAACGGAAAAAATTTTACCGCGAATACAAATCGTCTCCAAAGATTAAATGAACGAGTTATTATTGTCGACAGATTTCATTTCAAGGGTCATTCAGAAAAAGATAAATATTGCCGAGAACATTGTGATCCAGATCTTCATACAGATATGGAGAAAATAAATACTTCGATTGCTGAAAGCATAAGTTTTTGGGTTTCTGGGTTTAAATATATTATGAAACACATGAATCGTGATCGCTTCAAATTTTTTTTATACAAAACTGTGGTTTTAAATTTGGAACAAAACTGTGGTTTTACTTTTTACAATTTATTTTTTACTTTTTGAATAATCGAGGCCAAGAAAAATAAAAAAAATCAAAAATCACTAAGATGATGGATTTTCATATTTTTGACCATAAATTCGTAATCCTCGAGTAAGAATACCCTAGAAATCATTAAATTCTTCACAAAGAACATGTTTTTTAAAATATTCGATTTTGGGTGCTGAAAATGGTTCAAAAAAGGTAATTTTTTGGAAAATTGAAAAAAAAATTTATCCAATAATCATGTATGTTTTCTAGGGTATTCTTACTCGAGGATTACGAATTTATGGTCAAAAAATGAAAATCCATCATCTTAGTGATTTTTGATTTTTTTTATTTTTCTTGGGGCATTGTGAAGTTTAGTACAAAAGAACAGAACAATTTTGAAAAATTGAAATAATTTTTTGTCTGTTGGTCTTATGATGGATCTGCGCATGTAACACAGTGTAACAAACTTTGTTACACCATTGGGCAACCTCTGCTAAATTTATGCAAAGTCTCTGCAAAATGCACACTATTAAAAAGTATTGAAACTAAATGCGCAATTAGACTGCAGAGTTTTTGCAGAGTTTACTCAGTGGTGTAACAAAGTTTGTTACACTTTGTTACATGCGCAGATCAATCATAAGACCAACAGACAAAAAATTATTTCAATTTTTCAAAATTGTTCTGTTCTTTTGTACTAAACTTCACAATGCCTTTTCTTGGCCTCGATTATTCAAAAAGTAAAAAATAAATTGTAAAAAGTAAAACCACAGTTTTGTTCCAAATTTTGTCTAATTTCAGAAGATTAATAAAAAAATGGGGATTTTGGGTCATTCCTTCGAGCAGAATCAAAAAAACCGTAAAAAAACACAAAAAATTTCTTTTTTGCACCATAAAGTGTAGCTTAAAGGTACCTATTGATCATAAAAAATGCTTAGCCTTGTACAAAAATTTGTTCTCTTTCAGAATATGTATAAATATATGGTCTTTTGTTTGAAAATTTTAGTGAAAAAGCTTAAAAACTGGAACAACGTTTTTGAAGGAACCCTAAATTCAAGACCCCCCAGTCCAAAATTTTTTTTTTTGACCCCCCCTAATGAAAGCATTTTTCCTAGGTTTTCATATACGTAGATTACGAATATGATATCGGAAATGGTCGATTTAGATAGTGCTGTCATTTTGAATGACGCGAACCTTACATTTTTTTATCAATCGATTATTAAAAATAAAAGTATGTGATGCTGACATATAAGGAAAAAATAGAAAAAAATTTGTAGCTCGGTAATGGATGTAAAGTATGTGATCATTCTATTAATGATAAACGGACTTAAAGTATGTAGAGTACTAAGATGTAAAGGATGTAAAGATAGTAAAAGTCTTTTTTTTTGCCTAAATGAAAAAAAATTATTGTAAAGTAAAGTTGGTTTATTTATTCATTGTCAATTCCTGTAAATTTGATGACCAAAGGCTCACATGTGCTTAAATTACTTTGACCCGCCATAAACATCTCTAACGCTTCCTTTTCTTTTTGGTTGAGTATTTTTTTTAATCGACGCATGTCAAGAATAGTGCATTGTCGGTATGTACTTAAGCTAAGACAAATTTAAACGTGTCCAAAAATTCAAAGCCACTCGACCATTTTGGTTTTAAATCATTTAGCAACTAATTTCTAATATCATCAACTTCTTCATTGAAGATATAATTCTCGAAATTATGCAAGCAACGTCCCTAAATTCAAACAATTTCTCCAAGTAAGGGTTTTTACTCTGCAATGAATTTTGTTTAATGTTTCAATCTTTATTAAGCTTGAAAAAGACATAAATTAGAATATTAAAAAATTCAACAAAAACAATAATATTTGAACGAGTGTCAGTTCGTGCGTTGCACATTTTTTATGTGTTTCCAAGTTAGATCGTTAAGATTCTGTTTTCATTTTCAAAAAATCTTCAATTAAAACAAATAAACTTGAGTCTGAAACCCTATTTTTTTAATCAAAAAAATAAACGAATAAATGTCTGAGTTAAAACTAAAATTAAATTTTAATTTAAGAGAAAAAAAATGTATCATGTTCGAGAATTTCAACCGAGAAAATGGTATGAGCCTTCAATTGAGAATTTACCTAATCCAATACCCGAATTAAAATCTGTACCAGAACCAACTGAACTTCAATTCAAAGATCAAAATTCTGATTCTAAACAATACTCGGAACAAAAAACTAAACCAGAACAAGCTTTTATCACAGTCAAAGAGACTAGTCCTGTTTCTGAACAAATAAAAACTGAATTGAATGAAAACAAAAATCTCGGTGACCAAGAAACAGATGAAGGTGATTACGATCAAGAATCTCATTATAATTTACAAGATGTTGTTCCGATCAAAGTAAAATTTTGTCGTAAACATAGCACTGCTATTCTTGTTACTATTTTAATAATAATGGTGATTTTAGTGCTTATTTTGTCATTATTTTTGACGGCTGCTATTTTTTATGGATTGTATGTGAGATCGTTATTGGCTGTTTCAGTTAAACAAGCTGAAATATTTCAATTATCTAGTCTAAGTAGTAGTTCGACTTTTACTTCAACCTCAACTAATTTAGCTGATGAAACAACAGTATTTTAATGACTGCATTTTTTTTAAACATTTTTTGATCTATTTTTGACGGTCCCAGGATGGATTATCCTTTCTCTAAAGACTAATTTAAAGTAAAACTTTTTTCTCGAATTCTAAATTTAGATAGACTTAAGAGAAGGGACCATCTAATTGCCCGTGGACTTGTTTATTAGAAATAAAAATCGACAATAAATTATTGACACAATATGGAAAGTAACCCTAAGTATTCCCAATCTTTTGTCATAACCAATTTTTTTTCTGTAAAAACTTACTCTCAAGTATTTGAATCACCACCAGGGACGCCCAAAAAATGCTTGAGCAACTTTCGAAACCATCGAAAACAACCAAACAGTCCCATTTCAAAAAGTTCCGGTTCGTTATCCTATTGATATCCTAAGTGTCTATAAACGTTGTATTTTAACTATTTTGTTTAATCTTGAAATAGAGTAACATGAGATGCGGAGCACTATCTTCCATTGATACCATAAGTTCGGAATGGATTACTGCTTCTCAAAATATAGCCTTATATGTGGGCTATGTTTTGAGACCCTGAGATGGCGTATATGTGATTTAGTTACAGGAGATGAGTCATGGATATTTCACCGCAAAATTGGGAACAAATCATCTTATTCGAGCTGGGTTCTAAAGGACCAAATTCCAAAAACTGTAGTAAGCAAGCAAGCAAGCTTCTTCTTATAGACACATAGAGATGTTTCTTGCGGTGAATGATCCATGTAAGCTTTAAATTTTTAAAATATTTTATTTTACCCATAATACGAGTTGATTCGTTTGCTCATGTTTTTTTAGAATACATTAAACCAAGTACCTTGACATGCGTCGATTAAAAAAAAACTTAAAAAATCAGAAAAAAAAGCGTTAGCGATGTTTGACTTCTTAGTAATAGAATTTTTAGAATTTTTAATCGAATGATTCCAGTGGTGGACGAAGTGCTCAGACGGGATCAAGTTGGTTTCCGTGGTTCTCACAAAAGTAACTATTCGAATTCTCCGTCGTATAATGGAAGGAGCTACAGCAAAACAACTCCTACTTTTCAGGTTTAAGATGGAAATCCGCGTCGGAATTTTTTTTACCGAGAAAATTTTCAAATGTAAAAAATATTTGACGTAGCTTAAATTTAAGTTCAAATTTTTAACTAAAAGCTTTTATAAAATATACCCAAAAAAAAACATTCTTAACTTTTCCTAAAACCAAAATTGGAATCAAATCTTTTTGTTATTTTTTGATAAAGTTTTAGATTAAGACTGAAAAAAATAGCCTTTTTAAAAAAAAAGCCTATGTACAGTACATTTCTGAAATATGTCGACTTTTTCGAAGCATTGTTTAAGACGCTCTGGCGCATCGTTTAAGCACGCACAATAATTTTAGACCCTCCTCCTTCAAAGTCAGAAAAATGTGATATTTTTGGTAAAAAGTTAGCTGATACGTTCAAGCCAAATGATGATTCGACTTTGAGTGGTTCTGATCTTGAAGTTGAAGAGTCAGTTAAGAAATTTTTTGACAACCTAAGTAATGCAAGTCCGCACGAACCTATCACTTTATGTGAACTTAAAAAAGCCATAAATAATGGCAAAGATTTTTCATCTACAGGTCCGGACAAAATCCACAATCTTATGTTAAAAAACTTGAATCATAGGACTTATAAGGAGATCCTCAGTATGTTAAACTACAGCATCTCTCTAGGTACAGTTCCTTCTAATTAGAAGATGTTGAATAAAATGACACGAATTGGGAAAATTTATAAAGAAGATATTTATTTATTAATAACTTGAACTAAGATAAAATAAAAAGAATAGAACAAAGAATAGAAAAATAAAAATATTAATTAGTATCTAGGCAGTTTTCTTTAGTAATAATTAATTTATCAAATTATATTTCAACACCTTGCCTTGATTTGTAAATTAATTCTTCATTCTTAGTAGATTCATTGCCTTATAATGTTTAGTCTTTGGAAGTCCTTTTGTTAGAATATCGGCTACCATATCATCAGTTGGCAAATATTGAATTTCCAAAACTTTCTCTTTTAATTTTTCACGTATGAAATGATATCTAATATCAATATGTTTTGACCTTGAATGAAGTTCTGGATAGTTTGTTAAACATATTGTACTTTTATTATCGCAGAATATTCTAACTTGATTTAGACTAAAACGTAATTCAAATAAAAGTTGCTTCAACCATATAGCTTCTTTAACTGCCAATGTTAATGCTATATATTCTGATTCTGTACTTGATAGGGAAACTATTTTTTGCTTAGAGCTATTCCAAGATACTAAGCAGTTTTTGTATTTAAAAGCGTAACCTGATGTTGATTTTCTGTCTTCTACGTCACCTGCATAATCAGGATCTTAATATCCGATAAGCTCAAACTCTTTATTAATATCCTTTTGGTAAACTAAACTGTATTTTTTAGTTGTTTTTACATACCTTAAGAGTCTTTTCAAGTATCTCCAGTGTAGTTCTCTAGGTTTCTGCATAAAACGAGATAGAACACTTACAGAATAGTTTATATCGGGTCTTGTACCAATCATTAAGTATATTAATGATCCGATTGCTTGTCTGTACCTCGTAGGATCAATAAATTTTCTTAGTTGTTCATTTTCATTAATCAAATCATTTGTAAGTTTGTGATTGGGTTGAATTGGTACATCAGTTTCTTTACAATCATTCAAACCAAATTTTTTCACAATTTTATCGATATAATTGATTGTTTGATTATTAAGCAATCATCTCTTAAATATTCGACTTGTAAACCAAGAATGTAGTTTAATTCACCTAGATCTTTTGTTTTAAACTTATTTGAAATTAAGTTCTTGCAGAAATTTATCTTTTTTAAGGGACCTATTATTACTATATCGTCTACATAAATTGCCAGAAATAAATTGTCACTGTAAAATACACAACTGTCTGAATCTAATTGTTTGAACTTTAATAGCTTGAGGAAATCGACTAATTTTTTATTCAAGCAACGTGGAGCTTGCTTTAGTCCATACAGTGCCTTGTTTAATTTGAGAACTTGATCTGGTTTAAATTTTTCTTTAATCCCTTCAGGTGGCTCTATGTAAATATCTTCTTCTATTTCGCCATATAAGAATGCAGTTGATATATCAACATGATGAATTGATAAGCCATCATTAATTGCAATAGCCAGTAAAAGTCTTAATGATTGTAGTTTGACAACTGGGGCAAAGGTTTCGTGATAATCAATCCCTAATTTTTGATCATAACCTTTTGCAACTAGCCTTGCCTTAAATCTTACTGGAACATTTTTTGAATTTCTTTTGATTTTGAAAACCCATTTGGTTTTTATTGAGTCTTTGCCTTCTGGTAATTCTGTAACTTTCCATGTATCGTTTTCTTTTAATGAATTTATCTCTGATTGAATTGCATCCTTCCATTTTTCCTTATAAGGACTATTAAAAGCTTCCTCGAGTGTTGTTGGCTCATCTTTAATATCATCATTCTCGAAAATATTCAAATATCTTTAAGAATTATTTTCTTCAGCTATGTATGCTTCTGGGTTATATCTGTTTGGTGGTTTTGAAATGCGATTTGAATTTCTAGGCATAATTGCATCATTAGTCTCTTCATTTTCCCAAATCATTTAAATATGTTTCATTATTCTGTATTTCGGTATTTTCAGCTTCTTTATTTGTCTCCACCTCATCTTCTGCATTGTTTTCCTCTAGTTCATTAGTTTTATCATTTTATTTTCGTCGTCCTTATTTTCGTCATTTTTATCTACTTTATCATCAGCCTTTATTTGGATATTGTTGGTCGACCTACTTATTATTAATTCATTTGTTTCAATGTTTTTATTATCAAATATAGTAGACTCGTTAAATCTTATATCTCTTGACCTAAATGCTTTGTTTTTTATCTTGTCATAAACCCAGTAGATTCCTTCTGACTCACCATAGCCTATCATTATACATTCTTTTTCGGTTACTGGATCAAACTTATTACCATCTTTGTTAGTAATTAAAGGATATGCTTCACATCCAAACACTTTTGGGTGATTTAATTTTGGCAATCTTCCAAACAATGCTTCAAATGGTGTTTTTCCGCTTAAGGCTGCAGAAGGAGATCTATTTCTTAAATAATTTGCTGTGTCAACAGCCGCACTCCATAAATTCGAATTAACTTTTGCAGCTATAATCATGCACCTTGCTTTTTCGATTAAAGTTCTATTTAGTCTCTCTGATTTTCCATTCATTTGAGGGCAGTATCGAACTGAGGTATTGGGTTTAATACCACAATCTTTTAGATATGACTTAAAATCATTTGAAACATATTCTCCACCATTATCGGTTCTAAATTCTTTAATTTTCTTATCTGTAAGTAATTCATAACTACTTTTGAATTCTTTGAATTTAGCAAATTGTTCTGACTTGTTTTTTAAGAAGTACACATACGAATATTCAGTTCTACTGCATAAATAGGTTAAAATGTACAGTTTTGAACCAATCGAAGCCGTTTTCATTGCACCAACTAAGTCAGAATGAATGACAACGTAGTTTTTTTTAAGAACATTAGTTTCTTTTGTTTTATGCGGCAACTTTGTCGATTTTCGAAGTGTACAACTTTCACAGAATTCTTTATCAAAATCAATGTTCTTGAAATTTATATCTTCAGCTCGAATCTTTTTCATGTTCTCTGTGCTTAAATGACCTAGGCGATAATGCCATAATCTAAGATCAGTTGATTTAATGTTTGCGAATGCTCTCTGTTTCTTGAAAAATTAACTTTAGCTCATAAAGATTGTTATTTTGTGCCCAACATTTCGCTTCAATTATTACTTGATTGTTGAACATAATGTTACAATTACCTTTTTCGAATACAATTTTATACCCTTTATATGACAGTTTTCCGATTGATATCAAATTTACACTCATATCGGGAACATATAATACATTTTTTAATGTAAGACTTTTTAATTCATTTTTAATCTTATTTTGGCTTCAATATTACCAATTCCAATTACTTCAAGATCTCTCCCGTCGCCAACTTTTATATTAGTAGTATGTGGTCTTAATTCTTTAAACATGCTTTTGATACAACAAAGATGATTTGTCGCACCAGAATCAACTAGCCAAATGTTTTTCGTTTTTCCTTTTTGAGCACTTTTTGTATGGAAAATAAAGTCTTCATTATCATTATCATTAATATTGACATGTACATTCGTAGTCTTAACAGAATTTTCTTTCTTAGTTTTTGGTAATCTGCAGTCATTTGCATAGTGACCCATCTTGTTACAGTTATAACATTTGACATTTTTGAAATATTTTTTCTTCTTAAAATTATTTCCTCTTGAATGAAATGCTTTGTCATATTCGTTGGATTTTAAAACCTTATTTTTCTCATTTCTTCTTTATTCTATAAAACTTTCAACAGATTCATTATCTTCTTGTTTTGAGTTAAGAATCTTCTTTCTTAAACACATAATATTTAAGATATTCTTATTTTCATATCTGTTTGTTAAACTTGTCCATATATCCTGAGCTGTTTTCCTCGTTAACCTTCTTAATATTTTATCCTCGATCGATGTCATTAAAATTACTTTTGCTTTTTCATCTTTCAAAATCTTTTCTGGAGAATCCGATTTGAAGTCTTCTTTGATGGCTTAACTACATTGAATTGCTTTGAATGCACTTAATACTTTATCTTTCCAAAGTATGAAATCTGTACCATCAAATTTCTTTATATTAAATCTTACGGTTTCTCCTAACTCAGACATTCGTGCTTATAACGTGTTGAATAAAATGACACGAATTGGGAAAATTTATAAAGAAGATATTTATTTATTAATAACTTGAACTTAGATAAAATAAAAAGAATAGAACAAAGAATAGAAAAATAAAAATATTAATTGGTATCTAGGCAGTTTTCTTTAGTTATAATTAATTTATCAAATTATATTTCAACAGAAGACAGCACATATTACTATGCTTCTTAAAAAAAATCAGTCACCTTCTGACCCAAACTCTTACAGACCAGTTAGCCTTTGTAGTTGTCTTGGTAAGATTCTAGAGAAAATTATTCAAGAGCGGCTTTACAAATTTCTTGAACACATGAAGATATTAGTAAAAGAACAGTCTGGGTTTAGGAAAACAGACGTACTGCAGATAATTTTTTCTTTTTAATTCAAAAAGTTGTTGAATCTTTTAATTGATCGAAAAAAGTATGTGCCCTTTTTTTCGATATTTGTAAAGCCTTTGATAAGGTATGGCATAAAGGTCTTCTTTACAAACTGATAAAGAACAATGTACCAAGTTATATCATTGTATGGATTAATGACGTCTTAAAAAACAGGAACTTTAGAGTAAGAGTAAAAGATCAAATGTCAAAAGACTATCCAATTGAGGCAGGGGTGCCACAGGGATCGGTTCTAAGTCCGATTCTCTTTAGCATATTTATAAATGACATTTCAATTCGTACTAAACTTAACAACAGCCAATCACTGATGTTTGCAGAGTCACATTTTTCATCTTCAGAGCATCGGGGAACATAATAAATCAAATTAATAAGTATCTTAAGGATTTAGAGTCATGGTTAGTTAAATGGAAAATGAAGATGTCACCAGAAAAATGTAGCTATACAATTTTTAGGAAGAGTACAAAAGATAAGGTTGAGTTTTCTCTAAGACTTTTCGGTGGTATGTTTCCGTATGCTGATAAAATTAAGTTTTTAGGGGTAATGTTTGATGTTACATTTCGTTTTAGCTCTCTAGTTGATGAGATTAGAGAAAGATGCTTTTATAGGTTAAATGTAGTCAAAATTTTGTCTAATAGAAAATGGGGTATTTCAAAAAAAACACTCTCAACAATCTACAAATCACTTTTTGGCTCAATAATTGACTATTATTTCCCTTGTTTAAATATACTATCGGAACACTTGGTGCACAAATTACAAGTGATTCAAAATACAGCAATTAGATCAATTTTACGTTTAAAATACGACACCCCCTCTCAAACTCTACATCTTGAAGGATGGAATCAACTAAAGTTAATGAAGGTAGACCACAGACTTGACGAACTCTCTGAGAGATATGTTAGGAGTGGCTTGGAAAAGAGTGTCAACTTAATTGACCAATTAGTTGATGAGACTTTCCGACTCCCCTATGCAACTGTAGAGGAATAATTGAAGAATTTTTCAACACATAATTCAATCTTTTAGAAATTTTTTAATTAAGAAGTTAACATTAAAACTGAAACTCTTTTCTTTTTTTTTATTATTATTATTTTTTTTATTTTTTTTTTGCTGAAGGAGCTACGGCTCCAGCAGTTTTACAAATCAAAAAAAAATAAAAAAAATAAAAAATATCTGGTTTTAAACAATCGATTTTATTTTTTTTCAAAAAAAAAAATCTCATGGGGTCTTGAGGGGACTCTATATTAAAATAGCAGACAAAAAAATAGCACATTTAAAATAAATTATTCAAAATAGCCAATTACACATAAATAAAAGATTCAAAATAGCAAAGTCATATTAGCATACTAATTAAAAAAATTCAAAATACAGTAAATATTCGATTATACAGAATAGGTAATTTTTTTGAGTTCTGTTTAACCGAATTTTCTAGATAATCGAATAAGGAGTATGGACACTAAAAATTGTCTTAAAAAGACAAAAAATGTCCGTTTTAAGGTACAAAAAGATCGATAAAATATAAACCATGAGACAAAAAGTTAATAAAGAGTAATTAACACCGAAAACTCTATGATTAACTGACTTTCTTAAAAATTTTCGATACTTTCTTCTGGAAGCCCTAAATTTCTTGTTGAAAATTGACAAATTCTAAGACAAAAAACATGCCATGATCCATTTTTAAAATTCTGGATAATCGAATTTTTGGATAAGCGAATTCTGTATAATCGAATATTTACTGTAGCAAAGTCATAATAGCTGTTTAAATATGCGCTAATTGAAAGGTTTTTTTTTGTAAAATATAATGGAAGACTTAGAAGAATTAACTAATCTTATGTCAAATTAAGAGGTAGATGACATTGGATTTGTCACACTTTCCCAGAAAGACTTTCCTCAATTGTTCTATCGCGGTCAATACTTTCGATTGATCGATGAGACCGAGGGCCGTTGCAAGTGGAGATGATTAATTTAACTTATAGTAGTTTTATGTTACATACCTCCAAATGACGTCATTGAGATTTTTGATAAATTCAAAAATAGTTTAGATCTGACCGATCCAATTCAAACAAATATTAAGGAATTGTACGACTATTTTGAGGGAACTTATATTGGTAAAGTTTCTTCGGCTAGAACTGGGAGAGGTAAAAGAAAAAACGAAGTACGTTTAGCTACAAAGTTTGAGATAGAATTATGGAGTATTCATTCCAGACTAGTTGATGATCTACCTAGAACTACAAATCATGTAGAGTCATGGCATAATGCATTTTGTAATACCATACATAATCACCCATGTGTCTATGATCTTGTTGATTGGCTAAAAACTGAACATAAACGTACAAATGATAATTTAATCAAACTTAAGACCGGAGTTAGAAATGTTCGGAAGATGAGTCGATTACAGTTGGACAATCGTATTCGTGAGCTGTTAAAGAACTACAAAAAAGATCATTTTGAAGATTTTTTTGAAAATTTGTCACTTATCGTAAATTATTAGTTAATTAAATTAAAGAATTATTTTTTCTATGACTTTTTTTTGCTATTTTGAAATAAATTATTTTTTGTGAGTGCTATTTTGATTGATTTATTGTCAATTTGCTGTTACGTTAATTTATTTTGATCATTGCTATTTTGAATAGTTTTAATTGAACAATGGCTATTTTGAATAATTTATTCTAACACTTGCTAATTTAAACTATTACCCTTGAGGGATGGGTCTAAGATTTCATCAAAGTGAAAAAAAAATTTTTTGATTTCAATTTTTCCTCGTCATATCCCCTCCCTCAATTTTTGACCATTTTTCATGTAATTTTTTTTCAGTTTTCTTAAAAAAACACCCTTCCCTCCCTGCCTACAGGTTAAAAAGTTACCTAAGACGCACGGGAACAGCGTGCCTGTGCGTCTTAGGCAAAGCTTCTAAGCATGCTGCACATTGCTTGGGCAGAGTGTCAAATCATTTCAGAAATGTACTGTAAATAACGTAAAGTGACGAAATTAACGATATTTCGTTATACTCGAATATTCATTAATTAAAATCTGCCGTTAGTCACCCTTACAAATTTTGGTCTAATCAAGTGGCAATGTCATTCTTCAACAAGAGTTTTCTTAAAATGATCAAAATTTTGCATAATTTTCGAGAATTAGTAATACTCAGTCTCAACGTTGCTTTTTTTTCTCGTCTAATTGAAATAATGATGATGTGACATTTCAAAAATCAGAGAATCATGGTTTTATAGGAATAAATTCTCATAGAAATGAATTTATAGAAACTTTTCCTCATAGAAGTTATTTAACTTGTAGAATTTGCATATCATAGAAAGTTTTTTCGGCAACTCCTTTTTAATCTTTGAAACAAAAAAATCAAACTACAACCCTGGACATTCAGAACTTCCAAAAATGAACCTTCACGAACCTTCATGAACGTTCATGAAGCTTCAAGGGGTTTCTGAAGGTTCAAATCACCTCAAATATTTTCATTTTATTTTCTAAAATTTTCATATTTTCAAATCTGAAAAAAAATGAAAATAAATTAAGAAATATGAAGCTTCATGGACCCTTGAACCTTCAAAACCTTGAACGTTTCTGAAGGTTCATGAAAGTTCATTTTTGGAAATTCTGAATGACCAGGGTTGTAGTTTAGTGTTCGTTTTTTTATAAAACATGAACACAAACTCTCCAATCGTAAATAGACTACGGTCAACTAAGAATTACCGAGTGAGTAATTTAGTTGACAATACTAAATCCAAATATAATTTCTCACCACTATTCAGAAGTTATTTTATGAATTTATTCAACTATCAAAATTCTATGAGACATTTGTTGTGTCCGAGAAATACTTAAGATATTTATTTGGGGTCTTAGCTGGGTATAATAAAAAAAATTTTCTTTTTATATTTTTATTTCTGATTATTAATTATAGATAAGGCCGGATCTCGTTGTGATATGACTATTACAAATAATAAGGAATAACAAAAGCAAAATAAAGGACTTCACTTTAGGTTATATATAAAAATAATAATGAAAAGCAAAAAGAAAGAAAACGCTGAGTCTTGTTCCAAAAAAAAACTAAAAACCAAAAAAACTTTTCTAACTGTTTTACTTTTTAAAAGTGAAACTAAATAAACTTGACTTGTTGCATTTTGCATTTCAGTCAGTTAAATTAAAAGACTGATTTGCGAATGCAACACATTTATGCTATGAAATTTTTTCTATGATTTTTATTAGTGTTGTTAGTCGACATGAAAATTTGTAAGTCGACTGAAGTCGACAATTTTTTTTTTCAAATCGACAAAAGTCAACTTTTTAAAAATCTTAATCGACAATGTCGATTATTGTCGACGACGATTATTTTTTTTTCGAAACCAGAGATAGGGACTCAGACTCGAGTATGAGTCTTATGAAAAATTTTCAGAGATTCATGAGTCCGAAGTGTGGCTCAGAGTCTTTAAGAACATTATAAAGACTTGGACTTGAGTCCAACTCGTAGGACTCGAGTCTATAAAGACTATACTTACAAAAGAAATAGGCTTAAACCAACCAGAACTTGCTGAATAGCTTTTATTACTAAGTTTTTAGAATAATTAAATTGTATTTATGCTAACTGTAAACTTTTCTTTTTTTAGACTCAATTAAAAAATGTGTTTCATAGAATACCTAAATAAAAATTTTTTATTCTCTATCGGTTTTTAAATAAGGGTATTCTATGAATAATAATTCTATGATTCGACATTTCTACGAATTTTTTTTTCTCGTCCTTTTACCGAAAAAATGTAATTTTTAGATTAGAAACAATTTAACACAAAAAATACAATATTTTATTAAAATAAATTTATTTTTAAATAATTTAAAAAAAGAAAGACAAACTAGAATCAGTATTTTGGATAATTGGAAAAAAATTCAACTTTTTTTTTATTTATTTAATTCAATTAGAACAAATAAAAAAAGTTGCTTGAAAAATATTTTACCTTTTCTAAATGCATAAAATAACGAGATTAAAATTCGATTGGGTACATATTTTATTGGTTTACATTGCATTCCTTGTACAAATCGTTATAAGTTGTTTCATCTATTTTAACAAATCGTTTCTCTTTATAACTAAACATGTAAACATCATTTGTTTTAATATCAGTCCATAAAGCGTAACATCTCAACACATTACTGGCTATTTTATCTTTTAAAAAATTGTAGTTGTTTACGTTCTTTAGTTGTTTCAATGTGTTCACCTAAAAAAATCATAAATTCAATCATCTCTGTTTTAATTTAAATGTTTTAAATTACCATTGAAAACTTATCACGTGGGCTAAACTTATTCTCAGGATCAATATAAGCCTCGAATTGATTCGGATTACCAGTCGAAAAAGTTAAGCACTTGTTAAACCCGCTTTGTTCGAGTTCATTATACTTTAGAACGGAATCTCTTCCGTTAAGGATCAACCAATTTTTGAGAGCACTCGAGTTTTTACGTTCATGTTCATCCAAATTATCTTTCATATCATAAAGCATATTAATCGTCTAAAATAAAAAAGGATAAAGACCACGTGAGAAATTTTCAAGTCGAACTCACCTTTGAGTCGGAATGTCCAAGTACTACAATTGTATTAGCATTGTTGTTTACACAAGCAAGTTCAAGTGCAGCAGGTGTACCACTGGCAACACTTGTTTCCAACGATTCGTATTTTGGGATAAAATTACCAGGTGAACGGATCATAAAAAAAGTACCCGGTTGGGCTTGTAAAAGACGTGTGGCTAGAATACGGGCGTCTATGCCTGAGATTATAGCCATCTTAGGTGCTGGTTTGTCCAATATTTCACGGAAAATTGGTAACAATTCAGCTTGAATTGTTTTTTGGTATCTTAATATACCTTCTAGAATTTTACCCATTCCCTTGTGTACTGACATCTACAATAAGAATAATTTTTGATAAATTTTTGAAAAATTTTTGTAAATTAAATAGTACGAGGTTGTACTCTTTAAATAGAAACTTTAGAACTGGTTCGAAATCATAGTAGAAAGAGGCGTATGTAATGATGATTTGATTAATTTTTAAAATATGATAGAAATATTTTTTTGAAGAATAATTTTTAAAACTTTGTGTTGCATACAAATTTGAGAGTAGAGACAAAGAGAGATCGAGTTTGAAATTTTGCAAAATAAAGTTTTTTAAAAATTTGAATTTCCGTATGAAGTCAAACAAAGTTCTTTTCATCAAGAACAATAAAACTGGTTCTGTTCACTCTTTTTATTTTAGTTAACTAGATTTTTTTAAAAGAACTAAAAAACCGAAAATTTATGACTTAAAAATGCTTGTTTTTTTTTTATTTACGTCATTTGCTCTATTAAAGAATTTTCTAGAACTTAAAAAAATCTTTTCATTTCGTTTGTTTATAAAAATTGAAATTTTTTTAACAGATACGCCTATCACAAAAATTCAAAGTCCATTAGGTTGAAATTTGAATCTGAGCATATGTTTTCAACATGAATTATCCGGGCTTGGGACCGGCCAAGGCATGGTTACGACTATGCCACTGCCATTCACACCAGTGACAGTGGGACGTTCATCATAAACATCGCCACTCATCCGAGCCGAAGCTGCGAACTCGAAAACTATTCAGACTAGCTTGGAACCACAAACCAAGCGTATTAACCCAAAGGAGAATACTTAACTTTGTAAATAGGGCTACACCTATTGCTAAATGGTTCTGCTGTAAAACAAGCTATTGCGCCCGTTCCAAGGCTAATATACAGTGGTTTTATTTTACGTGGTTCTTACATCCCGCTTGGTAAAAACGTTTTCGACCAAAAAAAGTCCATTTTTTGTGATTTTTTGAACTTTTTCGAAAATTTTTGAGATTTTCAAAATGTAAAGTGAAAATTTTGTTCTTACCAATTTTTATATGTTCTTACATCAAATAATGTAATTTTTTGTAATCTTACATTCGAATAATGTGAGGAACAGTAAGGAAAGGTAAGAAAAAACTATTTTTTTCTATTCTTACACATACCGTAATCTCTTGACCAGTACTCTAAGAGCTAAGGCTAAATAATACTATCAATAATATCTTTACGAGCAATACTATCTTTGTTCGGATTTTGCTGGTTTTGTTTTGAAACAAAAGTCAAAGTTTGTTCTGTCAGTGTTTTGTTATTTTTTGACACTTCGCAATTCGGGTCAGCGAGGAGTTCTGATACTTTTTTTAGGTTCATCGTTTCAATTCGGTGTCAGTAAGATTGTATTTATTAAGTGCTTCGATTTTACGTAATCTTACGTAAGCTGACGTAAGCTTACGTAAAATTACATCAGACTTTGTATGTAAGAAGATGTAATCATACGTAAAATTACATCATTTGATGTAAGAACCACGTAAAATAAAACCACTGTACGTTGTGATGGTCAAAGCCAGCGACACCCCAATACGACAAGATTCGAACGCGATACTTGGATCCATGTACCCGTAATACAGCACATTTAGAATGGTGTTAGAATGACAGCAACATCGCCGCCCTCCCATTTTCACATCACTTATTTTTATAAAAACTCGATTTTCTAAATAAAAAGAATAAAATTATAAAAAATAAAAATTACTTGGCAAAATTTTTAAGCTTACAACGACCAGTCGCTCTTCCATTTTCGCATCCGGTCTTGGGATCGGCCTAGACATGGTTACGGCTATGCTATTAAAAATAATGTTGTTAAAATGGTATTTAGTCAGTTGATACTAAATGATATTATTACAACCGTAAATTCTCGTTCAATGTTACATGTAACTAAACCTGAATACCCGGATTGTGTTTGCGTTTTGATTGGTTAAAAGAAAAAAACTAGCCAGTCAGAAACGCGAACACAACCCGATTATGAGTTTGGATTAAATGTTGTTATAGGATTGTCTAATGCTTATTAAGGGATCAGACACGATCTTAAAAAAAACAAAAAGTCTAAAATTGATCTGTTAAAGGGTCTTAAGTCTTAAATTCTACCTCTTGTTTCAACTCTTGCTTAATTATTTGGTACAGTCTAGTCTCGTTAATCCGAACTCCTCGGGACTGTGAAAATTGAGTTCGGATTATTTTGTTCGGATTAAAATTAATGAACTAAAAAAATATTTTTTTTTATAAAATTACATAACAAGAATACAAAAATTATTTCTCACTTAAAAACAAACTCGGAATAACATTTTTTTAAAAAATTTTTTATTAAAACTTGGTTGAGTACAAGTTCTCTTTTAAAGTTTCTAAATCATCAATTAAGTATTTTGCTATAATGTAATGATGAGGATTCAAATCATTTTTGAAAAAACAATCGAGATTTAGGAGAAAAAAGGTAGTATTGAACATATTGATATTAAGACATAAGTTTTACTAAAGACTAAAAAAAGAAGTATGTTCCTTCCATTGTGTAAATGAATAAAAGGAAATTCCATGAACCAAAGGAATGCAAAAATATTATGTTTTACTTAATAAAAAAATTAAGTATTACCCAAGAGAAAGTAAAAAAATTAGTTTTACAAAAGACAAAAAGAAGTTTTATTAAGTGTTGCTAAGTGTTTTGAAAATAATTTATGTGTTACTGATCGTAAAACATAATAAGTGTTATAAGTGTTATATTTAAGTTCGAATAAAAAAGAAAAAAATTATACAAAAAAATAACTCATGTACTAAATATTTTTGTTCGGATTGCAAAATAATCCGAACAAAAATTTTCGAATTAAAAAGTGAAATTAACATTAGTTTGTATTAGGAGCGGGGTAGGGACTATTGAAAATCAGTTCGAATACCAAAGTGTTCGGATAAACGCGGTTCGGTTTAATAAGACTAGACTGTATAAGGCAAACGATTGTTAAAGTGTCAACTATTTGTTTGATTACAGTAAAAAACCTTTACGGACTTAGGAATTTTTCCAAAGACCTATGGTTTTCTCAAATGAATGACTTACGTCATGAGATATAAGAAGTTCATGAGATATCACGGTTATAAGAAATTTTCGGATAAAAAAAAAGATCCGTGAAAACGAACGAACAACATTGGACCTTGAAAAAATCTGTAAGTCAGGTAGTATATATAGTTTAACAAGCAATGAACACGTTTTATCACTGAAAACCCATGTGATTAAACTATTAGAATTTATCTTAAGGTTTTTTCTTCAAAAAAAGTTCAAAAAGTAATTTGATACTTAACACGGTCATTAACATTAAAAACTAAATGATAAAAATTTTGAAAAATTTTTTATTTTTGTAACAATAAAAAAATTAAAAAGGTTAACTTTTAAATGAATTTTGGTTCAAGTTTTTATTGTTAAAATCAATCCATAACTCGTACAACAAATCCATAAATATAACACTACCTGCTACATTCTTGACCATGTGTAGCATAAACACTCCATCTGTTCCTAAATATTCTCTATAAAATTGTTCGACTTCACCTTTCATGCTGTCATACTTTACAAGCTTATCTGAAAATTCACGAGATCTGTTGTGAACTATTTTTTGACGGATACTCAAATATTTGTTCAAAAAACTTATCTTTTCTGTGTACATGAGCTCTTGACACCATACAAATATGTTTAAAAGAGTCACTACCAATAACAAAATGTACCAAAACCAAATCAACACAAACAACTTCTCGATGACTATGTTTATTGTTAATAGACACTGAACAGTGTTCCAGTAGATCTTGTTCAAGTTAACATGAATAAAAAAATCACAAAATGAGATTATTGGAAACTGGGTTGTCAAATCATAAGGATTCTTGTTGTTCCATAAGCTCATAAAAAAGTCAATGCCGTAGGCATAAAATCTAGGACCAAACATGTAATGTAAAAAAATAATCTGAATGATAACATTAAACAAGTTGAATATTTTTAAAAAAATGTAATGTTTTGTCAAATTTTTAAGACCGACATTTGGTTGCATAAAACTTGTTACTCGTGTGTTTTCGTTTGAACGTTTACTCAAAAAGTTGAGTCTTTTTCTCAAAGTTTTGAATGATGATTTACGGTTTAATTCGTGTGATGAATTCGAGTGTCTACTTGTTTTTCGGGTTAGTTCGTTTTCGTCGTGAACTAATGAATCAAATTTTTTTAAAAATTGATCCTTTACTTCAGTGCTAACAAGCAATGGCTCTTTGTCACTATCTGTAGACAATTTAGGCGGATTTTTTATCGAAGTCAAGAGGACATTCGATTTTTGAAGTTGATCTAATAACTTTTTAGTATAACCTGCCGAATGCGATGACATTACTTTCCAAATCCAACTTGGTAGCATGAATAGTAAAGCTTGACCGAACAGGATGAATAGAATAAACTGATAGTAATGAATAGTGTATTTTGAACTCTCCGGAAAACGATCAGGGTCTGTCACATCAGGATAATAGTAAGTATTATTTGTCCAACAAAGCTGATGAGAGTACTCCGATTGATCGCCACTGAAATGTGTAGGTAGCCAACAAGTTATCGCTTGACCATCGTATTGACGTATACCGATTGTAATTATAATTCCGAATAAAAGTATAACAGAATACTTACTGTGTAGTTTATCAATGTAATCACCTTTGATTGCATTTTGTTTAGCCGATTCATAAGCTTTAAAAATATTGTCCATTTTTTTTTCAAATTAAAAAAAATAAAAAACCTTTTCGTGTGTGTGTGTGGGCGTTTGTCCAGTTTTGATTTTACAATTTTAAATTTTTTTATCTTATCCGTTCTTTTTTAATAGGTCACTGTTAACTATCAAAAAAAAGTCAATTTTTTTTTATTTCTAGGTTTAGATAAATTTTTTTCATGATCTTAATTGATTCACTTGAAATGCCAAAGACTGGACTTATGTAAAAGACTCAGTGTCATATGATTAATTGAAATAAAGGTTCAGATTAACCGGCTAGGTTATCAGTTTGAATTTATTAACATGTGATTTTCAAATTTTAACCCATTATTCAAAAATAACGGTTTAAAATGGATACCTGAAAAAAGCACATTGAATGCATAGAAATGTTCCTCTCGTCAAGAGCTTTCGTTTGGTACCCATATCGTGAGCCTTGAATGTGATTTTTTTTAAAGAAAAATTTAAAAAATACTTGAAAAATGTCCACACCCATACGAAACCCCCTGCACATCCCCAACCCACTCTTTATTTTTACATATCACTAGATAGAAAATTTAGAGAGCTACAAAATGGTAGTCTCAGGATTTCAATGTCACTTTTACTTTTAGAGATATTTTATGAAAACAACAAACAACTTTCAAATATGCAAAAACACACATGTGCAAAAATAAAGTATATGTGAACATATTTACAAAGGTCACATAATGGTGTAATTTAATAATGGGAACTCGAATTTCTAGTTTATTTTGCTTAATTTCTAGGAGGGATGTCAGTTTTATTTTACCCATTTGATACAACCAAAGTAAAGTAAAAAAAATGATACTTTTTATACTTTAAATAATCGACATTTATTTATTGATAAAATCGATTTTTTAAAAATAAATTACATATTGCTTATTTTTTAGCCAAAGTATAGAAAGTATTTTTCCGATACTATTTTTACTTGTTGATATTTTGTTTGTGGGAGCCTTATTTTGGTTCAAAATGCAAAAATTCGAGACAAAAAATTGAATTTTAGCAAAAGTATTTTTAGTATTTTTTGATACCTAATACTGGTAAAAGTAAATTGAACAGATACTTTTGATACTTCTGATACTTTTCAAGTATTTTAAGAAAAAATCAAGTTGTGATTTTCTTAGTTTGGAAAGGTTCTTAGGGTAAAAAATAAAATGTTTTAAGGAATAAAATTGCGAATGACCACGGCGCATTGTACATATTTCACTATCACTATTGATGCTTGCTTAATTAAAGTTTTTAACAATATTTTCAGATCAGAACTATAATCATTTTATTTTTACTTAGATAAATTCACTTTACTTCAACTTTTACTAAATTTTAATTGTTAGAACTTTTATTTATTCTTTTGCTCAACAAAAGTTAGTCCATTTTTAGAGTAAGACTACCCTCCTCCCAAGAAAATTTTCCGTTTTTTCATTATTTCTGGTCTTTTTTACCCTTAGAACCTTTCCAAACTAAGAAAATCACAACTTGATTTTTTCTTAAAATACTTGAAAAGTATCAGAAGTATCGAAAGTATTTGTTCAATTTACTTTTACCAGTAGTAGGTATCGATTAAGAAAATAATTAAAAACTTAAGTGGTATCTAAATTTGTCATATATGACATCAAAAATCAAAATTTATACCCTACCCCTCCGCTCTTTGCAACCTAATGATAAGTTGCTTAATTTAAACATTTGAGAACTCATGATCGGAAAAAGATATCTTAGATCTGGATGTACCACCTAAAAGTTAAAAAGCTCCCATAAAGGCTGGTACCCAAATCGCCGAAGAAAAAATTTCTCGTAAGTTGCCCTCGGACAAAAACGGTAAAAAAAAAGTATTTTTTTATGTAGTCCCAAGGGGTCACTTTTCACTCCACTTTTTTTTGGGTTAAGACAAAATAATTCTGAAAAAATCTATGGTTTTACTTTTTTCATTTTTAGCTTTATTTCATTTTAAAAAGCAGACGAAAAGTGACATAAAAAACAAAAACACTAAAAGATGACTGATTTTTAACTTTCTGACCAAAAAATCGAAATACTCGTGTGTGAAAACCCTAAAAATATATATGATTATATTTATAAGAGATTCTTCCAGTTTTCCTATAAAAGACACGTATTTGTACCGTTTTCAACACCCAAAATTGATTTTCAAAAATAGACTATTTAATGGAAAGATAGATATGTTTATTTAGGGTTTCATACACGAGAATTTCGATTTTTTGACTTCTAATTTCCTGAACCTTAGAAATTACATGAGTGTGGACATTTTTCAAGTATTTTTTAAATTTTTCTTTAAAAAAATCACATTCAATGCTCACAATATGGGACCAAACGAAAGCTCTTGACGAGAGACATTTCTATACAATCATTTTAAATATTGATCACTAAATAAAGGTTTTACACCCTTATGGGCTTTTTTCAGGTATTCTTTAAAATTTGTTTTTGGAACGATATTGAATCATCCATTCCATTTGGTGGTAATTCTCTATAATACATTAAGAATGTTTTGCTCATAATTGAGATAATTTTAACCCTAAAAACGTGACTAAATTGATTTGTTTTGCTTTTTGGAATGTCTGTGTATAAAAATTTTGGTCGATTATTTTTTCTAAGGAAACAATTTGAAGCCCCTTAAATTAAAGAAATTAAAGCAAACATTTCTTTCAGTAATTTGGAAAATTGACTTAAAAATTATTTTGGTTTATATGTTTATTGTTATGTGGATGTTGATCAGATATAAAACAAAGCTTCAAAGGTTTCTTTTTGTTTTCAGACTATATCGACTTTTGAGTTTTCTAGACGATTTCTAATCATTATAAATAACAGCATAACTTTAAAAACCTAAAAAAATGAATAAAGTGGCAAATCTGAAAAGACCTGATCCAAGCGTATTTAAATTTAGCTCAACCAGAATGGCTCTAGATGATGACACAGTTCCAACAGTCGTCAACTTGGAAAGAATTAATCAATCAGAAGAGAAGATGAAAGCTATAACTAAGGATTCAGATTCAAAAAATAGAGATGCTCTTGTACCTATGACAATTGTTCTTTCTGTACTCCTTTTAGTTCAAACAATTGTAATGGTCATTGGAATTGTTTTATTTTTTACGCTAAAGTTATTGTCAATTTTTGCTATTCAACCAAGTGAGACTGCAGCTGCTACAAATGTGTTAGCAGCAACAAGTACTGTTCGTATGGGAACTTATGGTTTATTCATAAAATAATTTTAATTTTTTTTTCAAGAGAACCCTTTTTTATATAAACTTTTTAACTCTCAATTAGATTTTAAAATTGGCAAATTATTTTAAATAAACAAAATTACTTATTTCGTTCAAAATAATTGAAATTTGTTCGTTTAATCGATTAAAATAATCTGATTGAGAAACAACCAGACCTTCCGATCGACACAAACGAACGAGGTTTGGTCTTTTATTAAGTGACTCATAAGTTTTACTTAACACAAAATGAAAGCATTTTATGAAAACAAAATATGAAAATAATCTTGGTCATTTATAATGCAATGCTTCGCACTTGACATTAAAAAATTTTTCATTAACTTTCATTGGACTTTAGTTTTTTCTTTATATGAACAAAGGAAAAAATCGGTATTTTAAACATCTTTTTATTCGTAAATGGTTTTTATTATTGAAGATTTGTGAAGAAAAATCTCAGTTCTCAGATATTCTCGGTTCTTAGAAACTTCTGAGAACGAAAACTTTTTCTGTTCTCAGTTGTTCTCAGATGTTCTCAGTTATTCTTAGTTGTTCTAAGATATTCTTAGAAGATGAACATTTGAGAATGAATGTTCTTTCTGATTTTTAAAGTTTTTGCAATCGATTAAATAGTCAATCTAAGATCATTCTGTCCAAGAATTAAACTAAGAAAAAATGTAATTTCTCGCGCCAAAATTGACTTTTCAATGCATGACTTTTGTAGTTAGACTTCAACGTAATTTTTTTTAATGTTAAATTCTTGATTCTTTTTAATTGATTACACTTTTGTCCACCGTAGAAAGGATACCGGAGAAACCAAAAAACAAATCCCCAGGACCCAAGATAAATCTTTTACTTCTTCATTTCATTTGATCATTACTTAATCCGCCAAAAGTGAAAATTTCTGTTTAAAATGATCTATGTTAGAAGCTAAAAATAATTTTTTCATAATTTTAGCGCGAGAAATTACATTTTTTCTTAGTTTAATTCTTGGACAGAATGATCTTGGATTGACTATTTAATCGATTGCAAAAACTTTAAAAATCAGAAAGAACATTCATTCTCAAATGTTCATCTTCTAAGAATATCTTAGAACAACTAAGAATAACTGAGAACATCTGAGAACAACTGAGAACAGAAAAAGTTTTCGTTCTCAGAAGTTTCTAAGAACCGAGAATATCTGAGAACTGGGATTTTTCTTCACGTAGGTTTTATTATTAAAGACTAAAATACGGAATACGGACTATTCTGTAAGTGAAAATTAAATTAAAAAACTTAACCGTAAATCCTCTTTCAATGTTACATGTAACTAAACCTAAAACTCGGTTTTTATTCTTTTTTCTGATTGACTAATTTTTTTCTCTTAATCGTAAATTTACTGTAGATCTGATTGGCCAATTTTTTTTTCTTAGAAAAAAGAATAAAAACTGAGTTTCAGATTTAGTTACATGTGAAATTGAACGAGGATTTACGATACCGTATTTCCTTGCTGATAACCCCGCTCCCCCTTTTTCTAAACAAACGAACATTCAGTCACATTTTCACTTTTTCTGTTCAAAAATACGGACAGAATGATCTAAGGTCTAAGGTCTAAGGTTTTAAGCTATCACGCCAAAGCCTTTTGTTAGGCTTTGGCGTGATGGACTGTTCTTTAAACTTATTGGTAAGATACCAGATTCAATATGGCGAATTCTTTACCTCTATTACGCTATTACGCATCAAGTATTACTGTGAAGTTAAATGGAAAATTTAGTGAACGAGTTATCACTACCGAGGGTGTTAAGCAAGCTTTCTCCACATCTTTTTAACTTCTTTGTAAATGATATGATTACCGGCTGTATTGACTTAGATATTGATGCTAAGATTAATGGAATCAACTTGTCTATTATTGCGATGATGTGTTGATAATTGCCACAATTGCCAAGCACTCTGAGCTGTTCTTAGCGAAATGTGAAGAATTTGCTAATAAATGGAAAATCGAATTCAACGCATCAAAGTCTGGGTGTTTGGTTGTCACTAGCCGGAAATACTTGTTTCAAACATCACTCTGGCTGAATGGTCTTGAAATACCCGTCGTATCAAATCTGGTATATTTAAGCTTGCCGATAAGAAGCCGAGAGTTTGTTTACAATTTTATCGAAGAAAAATGGAAGAGAAGCTTTTATTCACTTATTGGTCTAAGGTCTAAACCGAAATTAATGAATCCGGAACTTATAGGATTCTTATTCAAGCAATACGCTCAGTCAATTTTTCGATACCCATTGGATAACTTATACATTGGATGTTAGACAAAATTTTTTAAAAAGAATGGCAATTGGTGTTAAGAAATTTCGGAGAAGTAGTTCTTTAAATTATGCTCTGAAGATTGAGAGTATTAAAAAACTTTATATGAAGCACAAGATGTACTTTTTGAAGCAAATAATGAATGACAGTTTTTGTAAAAACGTTTTACTTTATCTTAAAAGTTACTATAAAAAATTTGACAAACAGAATACATCTTTTTGTAAACAATTAGGTTACATTGAGAAGAAAAAATTAATTTTTTCAACTTAAAACGCCAGAATACTCAAATTTCTGTTAAATTAAGGAGAAGGCATAATAAAACAGTCTGATTTCTATTTTTGGGCTCTAAAGTCTAAATTTATCTAAATTATCAAAGAGATGACCAAACTCAATTTTGAAACCCCTCAAACCAAAAAGAACTTAGTTTTGTAAATTCTATGAATCGTAAATTTACTGTAGATCAAATGGGTATCGTCGGTTGAACAATGCGTCATGAAAGTGTCAGCTCGAATCCCGTCCGGAGCAAAGAAACTAGCAAAAGCATTAAATGCCATTGGTGTAAAATCGACTTAAACACCGAAGCCTTAGCTCTTAAATAATTTCAATTCACAGGTACAATACTTTGTATGTACCATTAACTGTGCTAACATTATTTAATTAAATAAAGAACTTATAAATTTTAACATAAATATTATTGGATATCTATAATTTGCCTTCCAATTTTTTAAATGGATCTTTCTAATTATTTGGCATAAAAATAATATTTTATTTGTAATTAAAATAAACCACTTGTTTAAGATTGTAAAAACTTGTCACAAAAAATAAATTTTCTGTGCTCCTTGATCAATATATTATCCTTCATCATTTCCAAAATAATTAAACAGACTTGGGATCAGTATTGAAAAAATCAGTATCAGTCAGTATCAGTATTTAGGGGAATCAGTAACAGTCAGTATCAGTACTAAAACCATCAGTATCAGTCAGTATTCAGTATTAATTTACCGAATCAGTATCGAGAAAATCAGTATCAGTATTTAGCCAATCAGTATTTCCTTAAGTTAAAAAACATTTTACACATGATATAATGTTACCTTCACTGTACACAGAGATCTCCCAAATGAACCCCTTAAGGAAATGGAAACAAATAAGCAGAAACTTGATTTGATATAATAAAGGAATTTAATCACAACTTGTTAAACGTTGTTTTTATATCTAAGTTAATTTATTTACATAAAATATATCATTTCGTTCTATTAAGGGATTATTAAAGGAAAATATTTAAAGGAAGACCGATAAATAAAAAAAGACTCACCCCTCAAAAAAATTATTTTCTTAAACACAAGCGGTAAAAAAAATTTCAATTGAATAAAAAACAAGGGATAGTAGCAATAGTTTCTCCAAATTAATTTTTTTTCTTTAAAATCTTACTTATTCGGCTCAAATTAATAAAAAAAAGTATCACAAATAAAATTTTCAGTATTAAACAGTATTACTGAAATACTGATTTTGCACTCTATTCAGTATCAGTATTTTTAAAATCAGTATCAGTAACAGTATCAGTAATACTGAATACTGAAATTTACTGATACTGATCAGTAAAATACTGACAGTATCACAACTCTGTAATTAAAATAAGGAGCAGGAGTGGTTGTTACTGTGTCACTTGATTGAATCGAAATGATTGTCATTGGCTTAATTGTAAAAAACAAAATGAGTGAAATAATCATAAGAACTATTTGAATGAAGATAAAAACGCAAAGAACAACTATCAATAGTATCAATAGATCTTTTCTACTTTTCTTTGCAGCAGGTGTCTTAATTTTAACAAAAACTGAACTCGGTTTTTGTTCACGTAATTGATGAATTCTTTCCGATTGGACAACTGATGGAATCGTATCATCTTTTGGAACCATTTCTATCAATCCATTTGGTCTCACAGTTCTTAGATTAGAGCCCACCAAGCTCAAACTACTTATATTATTCATTATTCAAGTTTAAAAATGTTTTTTATTCGACCCTATTTATACTCAAATCAATTTATTGAGAAAAATAATTTTCAATTTTATTTTTTCAACAAAAGAATCCCTCAATGTGTTAAAAGAAAATAAACTCGCCATTTTTGAACTAGAGAAGGCTGTTTATTATTTGTTATGTTTGATGTTTACTTTTTTTAATTTGAATGGATTCATTTTTTTTTTAAAAACAGTTAATAAAATTAATTGCCAAACTGCACAAACTTTAAAATAGACTTAATTTCAAGTTTAGAAAGTTAAAGTTTAAATTTTTGAAAATTTTTAATAATTCTATGACATAAACATTGATGAAGTATTGCGGCTCGGGGAAAAAGATTCTGTTTTTTTGGGCGTAATGCAAACTCAAAATTAATGTCTTTTCGTTTTTATGGTTTTAAAATCAAATTTTTATACTGTTTAAATGAATAAATTTAAGTGCAATTGATTTGGTTGTTGTTTTGTTAAAGAAAGGAGCAATTAATTTTGTAATCCTCATCAGTACCATCGGGTAAACAATTTACATTTACCGTTTAGAAGTTATTCCCTTAAAAAAATCTTGAATATTCGCTTTTTGGAGCCGTTGCGCAACCATACAAAAGAGTACTCATGACTCTAAGCCATGTTCATGTCCTTCAGGTAGGCATTAAATGCAAAATTAAAATTCTAATTCATGCCCTATTAGAAGTATAAATTCGTGACCTGCCAGATAGAGAATTTTATTCTGGTATGTTAATTATAAGGCTTATACCATCCTATGAACAATAAATTAAACAAGACGATTTTTTGAAAGAAACCGGTCGATCAACGCTACAAAATATGGTTTGTGGTTCCAAGGTAAGTCTAGATAGTTGTCGTGTTCGCAGCTTATCAGGGAGTTGATACAAAAAACTAAAAAATGGCTGAAATTTTCCGTTTCCACGGCATTATTTCGGTCAAAAATAGTTCATTTTTAAAACAAAGACAAATTTTCAAAAGTAACTGAAAAGAAGGAATTACGACCAGTGAAGGGTCAATTTAAGGTAGCCTTTAGAAGGTTTAGTTCGGGATAATATCTCTTTTAATGGTATTTTATTTTTCTGAAGATTTTTTCTGTATATTACCTGAAAGCTAACAAAATTCTGAACATGCTTTATTATTGCAAAAAAAGTATGATGATAATAAGAATCAAGAAGAAAAGATGTTTTTTTTTTGTGTAACAACTCTTGAAGAAATATTTCTTAATTCCAAAAAAAATATTAA
Organism: Brachionus rubens; assembly: GCA_022207745.1. NCBI lineage: Eukaryota > Metazoa > Rotifera > Eurotatoria > Ploima > Brachionidae > Brachionus > Brachionus rubens. The sequence continues at coordinate 659,502 of JAJVHD010000043.1, read as the reverse complement.
AAGTTTTAGATCTCAATGTCCTCTACAAAAGTTGGCCCTTGGCGAGGGTTCTATTTATACCTTTTATATAAAAAGGACCCTCCAAGAACCACCCAAGAACATATACTTTAGGCTCATGTTATGTTTTAAGCTTTTTGGTCGGTTTTTATAAAATTTAAGCATTTTTATCGAAATCTCTGAAGACCTAAAAATTAATGTAACCATGAAGGATTATTGACCTGTTTGGCTTTTTGCAATATAAAAGGCAACAAGTTACCTGAAAATAATTTCCGATAAACCAATTACACCGTTTTGTAGCTTTGATTATGGGCTCTAAGAATTTGTGTAAATTTATGCAATTATGTAAGTTAGTAGATCACTTAATCATCAAAATTAAAATTATGTTAAAAATTGAGTTAAAAATGTGTTATTGTAAAAAAAACTGCTTAAGGGTTCAAATGGATCTTCGTCCTAAAGTCTGTTGTACCTGTGTATTTATTCGTACTGAACTACTGCACGGCTCCTGAAAAAAAAGCGTACCCCGTACCGTCCCATACCATCCAACCGTACCGTACCATCGTACCGTACCGTACCGTACCGTACCATCTTACTGTACCACCGTACCAGTCCACCGTACAGTACCGGAAATAAAATTTAAAAAATTTTCATTTTAAGTTAAAATTTCAAAATTAAAAAAAACAGTACGGTGGTACGGTACGCCTTTTTTTCAGGAGCCGTGCAGTATTTGTATACGCCATTTTTAAAAAGTTAATCTAAACCGTTTGGGCTGTGTGGTCTCAGAATGGCTTGATGTGACAAGCGGAGTTACAAAGGGATTGGTCCAATTCTTTTCATTATTTTTATCAACGATCTAGTGGATGGTTTGATCAATTAACCAAAGAAATACGCAGATGATCTTGAATTTTATTAACATCCAGAAGCCGTGTAAATCCAAGAATCAAAAGTAAACATAAAGAATTTTAGCTTATTCTATTTTTTTAAAATTGAAGTTTGTGACATGAAAAACAAGTTTATTTTCTTTTGAACAATCAATGGATTCTTTTTGTTGATAAAATATTTCGACTTTTGATTTTTCCAAGTCTGTTATTTAAAACATTATAAATATGATTGGAATTGAACAGTTATTTGATTAACTTGAAAAAATGAGTAAAGTAAAAAACATAAGCCTGAATAGACCGGTTGCCAAACCCTCAAAAATAAGTCCTACAAGTTCGGCTTTGGTTCCAACAGTTCCAACATACATTGACTTTGAAAGTCTCAATCAAGTACAAGAAAAAAAACAAGAGCAAATACATTCAAAAATTGAAAATCAAGATTCAAAGAAAAGAGATGCTCTTGTACCCATGACAATTGTTCTTGTCGTTCTTCTTTTAATTCAAATAATTGTAATGATCACTGGAATTGTTTTATTTTTTACGCTTAAACCATTGTCAATTATTACAATTCAACCAAGTGATGCTCAAGTTGCTACAACTGCGCCAGAAACAACAGCTGCTTTTTATTACAATTTTAAAGTTTAAATCCTTCTATTATAAACATATTTTGATGGATTTGTAATCAGTATTTTCTTAATTTTACAGACTTTTCTAGAAATTATGGAACTAAACCTTTTTTTTTAATTTTAATTCCGTAGCGAAATATTTTACCAATGAGACTTTGTTTAACACTCAAAAGCCCGATTTTTTTTATACCATCCGGGTCGAAAAAACCCGTTAGCTAAATTTAATTTAATTCTCAATTGACATTTATTTAAAATATAAAAGAATAAAGTAAATCGTCATAATATTTGTCTTTCGAAACAAAAAATTAGTATTGTCACTTTAGTGCACCCCAACATGACCGTGAAATATTCCAATGGTTAAGGTGAAAGAACCTAAGTTTACAAAAATAAAAGCAAAAAAAAACTCTTCAAACTGTCTATAGCAGTTTCTACAAATACAGATAACAACCTTGTCCTCTATACATGAAGGCTCTAAAAGTTTTTCAACTAAATACTCACTTAGAAGTTTTTCAGAAGGTTTATTCCTTTAAACGACGACTTTGACGATGATATTGAAGATGAAATACTATTTGAAGAGATGGCTTAGAGGACGATGAAGTGTACCTAGAAGACGAGATCGATCTTCATAATTAAGAATTCATCATTTCAGTAATAGAAAAGATTGTGTTGATGATATTTCGGACAAAATTCGATAGATGGAACGATCTGCGACAGATTGAAAGATGTAGAGGAGGCTTCTCTTAAAAAAATAGGTTTTAGTGAAAAGAGTTAATCTACAGAGTAATGAGCAATCACTACAATGCCAAACAAGCCCGATAAATATGGATCAAATCCTGGATCTTAAACGATGTTGACTGGAATAGTCTAATTAATCGTTAATTGCATGATTCATTTCTAACTACAGTGTATCCTCAATTCTGTGAAGCACGTCTGGGAAGTCTTTAGTAAAGACTTACCAGACGTGCTTGGTAAAGACTCTTTACCACTTTACAAAATAGAAACCTCATAACTTCCATCGACACTTTGACGCTCCTTTTTGGCCGATACCGATTAGCGAGCTCTGTTTTAAACTAAGTTTTTGGAACGCTTTTCATCGCTTTTTAGATAGAATTTAGAACAACAATTTGAAGCCACCAAAACTAAATGTGAGTAAACATTAAACATTTCTTTTAAAATATAAAAATACCGCTTTTATTCAAAAATTTGGTATGTAGGTTTATAACATAGAATATGTTTATTTTTTTAAGCAATCAAAGGATTCTTTATGTTGTTAGACTATTTCGACTTTAGATTTTTTTTCCAAGTTGTTTATCAAGACACTGTATAAATACGAACAAATTGGATAATTAATTCATTAAATTCCAAAGAAAATAAATCGGAAAAAATGGATGCTAAAATTGAGGCTCAAGATTCAAAAAAAAGAAATACTCTTATTCATATGACAATTGTTTTGAGCGTGCTCATTTCAGTTCAAATAGTTTTTATGATCACGGGAATTGTTTTATTTTTAACAACAAAACCAATGACAATTATTTCAAATCAATCAAGCGATACAGCAGTTGCGACAACAACATCAATGATTAGTTCTTACACTGCTATTGGTTATTTTGCATTTTAAATATATTTTGATGGATTCAAAATGAGTATTTTCATTTAATTATGATATAGTATTATCAGTATTTTTTTCAAGCCGAATAAAAATCTTAAAAATTATCTATTTTATCTTACTTACCGTCACAATTGTTTAATTTATCTTTCATCACAGCATGAGCTTAATTGAAGCCAAAGCATTTTGTGTAACCGCTTAAGAAAAACAAGTCACATAACGATTGAAAATTGAGATCGGACAAACCACCTAAAATTAAAATTGTTGTTTTGAAAATTAAACTTTAGTAGACTCAAAAAGGTACACTATCGATTAAATAAACCTCTTGAATTGATCTTTTATTAATGGTATCGAATGAGCTTATAAGTAGGGCTTTGTTTTTTGTTTAAGCTTTTAATAGAAGTCTAAAACCTCTTAATAGAATCGATGTAAGTCATGCAATTCAGGGATCATCTTTGTTGCTCTGCGTTGTACCTTCTCTACCTCATTTATATCTTTTTCCAAATATGGACACCATCCACTAACTGCGTACTCTAAATGAGGTCTCACCAGTGAACAATACAACAACTTGATTGTTTCGCTACAAGGATGCTTAAAAGATTTCCTAATTAAACCCAATATACGATTTGCTTTAGCCATCGCATTCTTTAATTGAGTGTCCCATTTTAGATCCTTTTGTTTAACGATTCCAAGATCTCTTTCCCAGGTAGATTTGCTAAGGGGTTGCGAGTTAATCGTGTAATCGAATTCTGTGTTGTTATTAAGAATTTGAACGACTTAAGTTGAGTAGACCAGTCTCTAGACCATTTGCACACATTGTCTATTTCCGATTGCAACTTAATAATCGAATAAAAAATTTTGATAACGACCACTCGCCCCCCAATTTTCTCATACGGGCTTGGGACCGGCCATGGCATGGTTAGGACTATGCTACTACCATTTACATCAGTGACTGTGGGGCGTTTATCATAAACAGCATCACTCATCCGAGCCGAAGCTGCGAACTCGACAACTATCCAGACTTAGCTTGGAACCACAAACCAAGCGTATTCTACATCAAGTAAAATACTTAACTTTGTCACTAGGGCTAAACCTATTGCTAAATGGGTCTGCTGTAAAACAAGCTCTTGCGCCCGTTTCCAGGCTTCTTTTCGTTGTGATGGTCAAAGCCAGTGGCCACCAATACGACAAGATTCGAATACGATCCGTAATTCCTCTTAACGGAGTTTGATTGATTTGTTTCATTTGTTCATCTAATAAACTTGAAGTTAATCATAGGGGCGCATAAATGTGCGCCACCTTATAATATGTTCTCAAAATTCAAAATGCGTAATTTTAAATATTTAATTCAATTTTGAAAATAGACTGAAAGGCCAATTATATAAAGTTATATATTGGGTTAAAGCTCATTAAAAATCCAACATTTTGGTATGTAAATCAATATATAAAAATAATATATTGACCATATACACCCTTACTTTATATAATAAAAAAGTGTTAAAAAAGGGTTTACCGTAAACTCGCGAGGCATCTTGCGGGGGTAAAAAGTGAACACTCGGTTTTATTCAATTTTCTGATTGGTTGAAAAAAAATTTGACCAATCAGAAAATTGAATAAAACCGAGTGTTCGCTTTTTAACCCCGTAGTTGTTTGTCCGAGTTTACGGTATTTGTTTTACAAAAAAGACACTTTCTAAAGTTAAAATAAAATATTCTAATAACTTTTTTAGGATTAATATAATTATTATTTTTTAATTCATGAGAGGTATTTTTCTGAGAATTTATTTAACTGTTAAATGTTTTCTAAAATACAAAGAGGAAAAATTATGACAAAGATACCTTAACCCTTAAAGACAGGTGGCCCTATAATATGTCAACCATACAAAGGGAAAAAACAAGGAACAAATTATAGGCCGACACAATATCCGACACAATGAACGTTTGTTTAATTCATAATTAATAACTTTTACAATTAATCTTTAACAATTATTTAACAAAAAAAAATTACTATATAATAATTTTAAATTCAAAAAAAAAGTATTAGAATTTTACAGGCTTTATTAAATGTGGCGGCCTATAATTTGTTCCTTGTTTTTTCCCTTTGTATGGTTGACATATTATAGGGCCACCTGTCTTTAAGGTTAAGGCATCTTTGTCATAATTAAAATAGATTGAATTGAGAACAGAGGCATGATGTTAAAAAACTAACCACCTGTTTTCAAAAAAAAAAACCCTTTGCTTTTTTTTAACCCATCCTGAATTTTTAATATGCTCTTGCGCACGTGCGCAAGAAATATTGTGTTTGACATTTCTGGAATAAGTTGACACTCGGAGCATGCTGCGCATTGCTTAGGCAGAGTGTAAACTTATTTCAGAAATGTACTGTATCATTGGATAAAAAATTTTTTATCTTTTACATCGAAGAATTTTTGAAAAAGTTAAAGTAACGGTTCGGAAGTTAAAGTCAAAAAAATTTTATGGACTTTCGATTTTTAACACGGACCTATGGTTATCTCAAAAATGAAAAGCAAACTTTCAACCAACCAATCAGAATTTGTAGAGAATCGTCTAAGATACAATTTTTTAAACAATCCGAAGCCAAATGAATAGAAAAAAATAAAACTAAACTTTATAAACATAAAATTATTTTTGTTTATTCTTCTTTATTTATGTTTATCACATAAAAAAAAAAGTTTATTTTCTTTTGAACAATCAATGGATTCTTTTTGTTGATAAAATATTTCGACTTTTGATTTTTCCAAGTCTGTTATTTAAAACATTATAAATATGATTGGAATTGAACAGTTATTTCATTAACTTGAAAAAAATGAGTAAAGTAAAAAACATAAGCCTGAATAGACCGGTTGCCAAACCCTCAAAAATAAGTCCTACAAGTTCGGCTTTGGTTCCAACAGTTCCAACATACATTGACTTTGAAAGTCTCAATCAAGTACAAGAAAAAAAACAAGAGCAAATACATTCAAAAATTGAAAATCAAGATTCAAAGAAAAGAGATGCTCTTGTACCCATGACAATTGTTCTTGTCGTGCTTCTTTTAGTTCAAATAATTGTAATGATCACTGGAATTGTTTTATTTTTTACGCTTAAACCATTGTCAATTATTACAATTCAATCAAGTGATGCTCAAAGTGCTACAACTGCTCCAGAAACAACAGCTGCTTTTTATTACAATTTTGAAGCTTAAATCCTTCTATTATAAATATTTTTTGATGGATTTGTAATCAGTATTATCTTAATTTTACAGACTTTTCTAGAAATTATGGAACTTAAACTTTTTTTTAAATTTTAATTCCGTAGCGAAATATTTTACCAATAAGACTTTTTTTAAAAAGTTCTAAAGAACTACAGAACTAAAAAAATTTTAAGCCATGAGACATCTCCTTTTATTTGTGGAATAACATATAAGCTCTAGAACATTCTAAATGATTCTTTATGGTTTTAATTATGATTTCATATAATATGTTAAATGTTTCTAATTTACGAAATAGCTGAGTTATTTTTTTAAAGATTTTATCATTGAATTTAATTCTTAATGAGAATTCATAACATTATAAATAAGACTTTATTTTACATTATTATTATGTTTAAGTTTATATTTAATAAAAGCTTTAAATAGAGTTTCAATAGAATCCCCATCTCTTCAATAGTCATCCGTCAGTCTTACATTTAGTAGCAGCGCATAACGATCCTCCACCCAAATACAACCGAGCAGTTGATGTCAAAGCAAGAAAAAGAAGATTTCGATTAGGCATTTATATCACTTACGAGCGAATTTGAACATTCGTTAAGATTTGAAGACACAATGGATGAAAGAGTAGTCAATCAAAAAATTACCGAACATGCAACTATCCAGAAGCAATTCCTGGATAAGATGAGTCAAATATTGGGAGAGATGCAAAGGATGAAAACAGAATTCGAAGACAGAATCCATGTCTTGACACAAGAAAGGGATGGATTGCCCAACAACAACAGAAGATGGATTACCAGCAAAAAGTCCAAGAACAGGTTCAGCAAACGCAGCAACCACAGGCTTCCCAACAACAAGTCGGAAATGGCCAAAACGATTACCTGCTGGCGATGGCAATTGAGAGCTAGCACAATATCGAATCAGGTACCAGCAAGGATTTCTATAGGGAATCAACCTACCTTTAATGGTAGAGATTCTGAGTCGATTGAAGAATGGCTCAGAATATCAAGTAAAAACTATCGACTAAATAGGATTGAGGAGAATCTATACTTCGATTTAGCTAGTTCTTACTTAAGAGATAAGGCTGAGAGGGCATTTTTACAGATATCTCAAAACGGTCGAGTGCTGACTTGAGATACTTTTAGAGAGGAGTTGACTAAGATCTTTAGGAGACGAGAGCAAATTGAGGTAACCTGACTAAGTTTAGAGACTTAAGACACACAGGCGATCTTAAGAATCACATTGATGAGTTTAACGCTTGCATTTTAAATTTAAAAGAGGATCTCCCGGAACAATTCAAAATTGAATTTTTTAGGAATGGACTATCGCAAAATTTAAGGGCAGGAGTAATGGCTTCCGAACCTTAAACGTTACAAGACACTATAAATAAAGCAGTCTTCCTTTTTTATTCTGGTCAAGCCAACAATTGTAAACAGAGAATAGCTTATCACCTAGATACGAAGTAAATCGAGTTGAGAAACTCAAGGGCAAGATAGACGCAGTAAAATGTCACTATTGTAGTAAAATAAGGCATAAAATTAAGGAATGCAGAAAAAGACTAAGGGACGAGTAAAAATAAAAAGGATGAGGAAAAAAGTCAAAATAAGGACCATAACAACAACTATCCAAGAACACAAAAGTCGCGAGCCGTAACGCAGTAGAGTAAACAGGGGAAAAATCGTGGGAACGTTTCATCGGTTGAAGTTGAGGAATTAGAAACCAGCAATAGAGGAGTTGTAAACTTAGACGCTGATGTACACATAAGTAGAGTAAAGATGTGATTAAGAGGGAAGCCTTTTAGGAACAAAAGAGATACCCACCGCGGTAATATTCGACACAGGAGCAAAACGTTCTGTTATTTCAGAGAAACTCGCACATTCTCAACACAAGATGGACACTATGAGTTCTTAAGATCTCCATTTGGATTGAAAAATGGACCTAGTTTTTTTAGTCATGTAATGGTGAAAGTCTTCACAGATTTAAACTCTGTTTTGATTTACATTGATAACATCTTCGTCTTTATCGATAATGTTAAAAACCATTTCAAAGCTTTGGAAAGGACATTCAAAAAGTTGAGAAAAGCGAACCTTAAAGCAAGTCATCTCATCTTGGGTTTTTGTAATAGATATCTAATATTCTTTAAGGATTTTGCTCAGATCACCGCACCTCTAACTCAATTAACAAAGAAAGATGTTAAATGGTCATGGAGTGAAGACTGTCAAAATTCTTTTGTCAAATTAAGGGAGAGAATGACATCCTATCCAATCCTTAGAGTTCTTGTACATGGTAAGCCATTTATTCTTTATACCGATGCATGTGGATTTCAAGTAGCAGGTATTCTCGATCAAGTTGGTGAAGATGGAGACGAAAATGTATATGCTTACATATCAAAACAGTTTAAAAGGGGCCGAGCTTCAATATGGGATTACTAAGAAAGAATGTCTCGCTGTACTCTTTTCTGTTAGCAAATTCAGAGTATACCTATACAACAATTTTTTCGTTCTTGTAACTGACCATTCGGCGTTGATGTGATTAATAAGAATTAAAGACGCAAATGGTAAACTAGCAAGATGGGTAAACTAGCATTCTTGAAAACTGGACGATACTTAAATAGCCCAGGGAAGGCATGGCCCGAGCTAATTCAAAGCTTGAATAAACCGTCATGGAAGCTATTCTTGTTTTGATTAATTTTAACTTTCTTGAATTTGCCAAAACATTACTATAAACTTAAACCTAACTAAATCGTTCAAGGGGTCACGGTTTTTTAACATTTTATTCACACTTACTAGTCTTTTAACATTGTTAAATTGATTGACATGCCGACAAAAAAAGGAGGAGAATTAACACAAAAAAGTAACACTCGATTATAAAAAAATGTTGAAAAACAGTTAATTAAAATTAATTATTAAATAATTATGCAAGATTTGAAATTGTAACTTGTTCAACAATTCAATTAAAATTTCAAATTTAATCTATTTTAAAATTAAATTAAAATGGAATATACCCTAATCTCAACTTCTACAAAAGGAATATTTCTTAATTTTGATAAGCAACTCTATTAAAGGTTAGGTTTATCTATTAAAGTTAAACCTAAGAATGTCCTCACTGATGATGGTCTTTATAATATTCGAATATGAAGAGTATTTTAGAAATTTAGTTCAAAGTTTTCATTATAGTCTTACCTTAAAAGATAGTCGTGGATTCTTCAACGTTGGGGATTTTTGGCAACGAATTTAAAATGATAGCTCTTAGTCTTGTTTTTTTGCGACCTATTAAATGCTTTTCAATACACAATTTAGCTTTTAATGTTAATACTGCAAATATTTACCTTAGCCTTTAAGATGTCCATTTTACCCCGATTGTACCAGTAAACAATTTATTTTGTATTAAACCCACTACATGTGACCATTTAAGTTTCATTAGGTACAACTTTGGTGAATTAAAACTTTATTGAAATTTTGAGAATTGCAACTTTTGCAATATTTTAATTATCTTATGATTATGACAATTTTTTATTGGATACTCACTTGACAATTCAAATTCGAATAAATAAATTATAATTTTAAATGTTCTTCCTGTGTCAAATTTTTTTTATCACTTTGTCTTTAAAAAAATACGAGCGGCTTGTTCAAAATAAAATGTTAAAAAAAAACGTGAAATCATAGATCATAACTGAAGAAAAAAAATAAAAAACAGAAAAAACCTTTTATCGTCCCTTAACTAGTACATCATAGGATATTGATAAAAAAGAAATAAAAAAGAATTGTATTAAGAATTCTAATTTTTTTTGATTGATTTAATTATTTTATTTAGTTGGTCCAGCCGGAGCCGTTTTGACCAAAGTCTAGGGATTTATACAAGCTAATTTTAAAAAACAAAAAAAAAAAATAAGTAAATAAATAAATTAAGTTTAATGAAGCTATTAGTTAAAAAATTAGTTTATTTCACATAAAAAAGTTTTATATTTTTTGGGGTGCTAATTCACATATTGAATTGTATTCTTCAATCAGATTGCCTATAAGTGGATTATCGTTTATAATTGTGTTTTCAAGATATCTCTTGTTTAATTCATTGAATCTTGTTGTGATCAGATGGAGATTTGATAATTCATAAAGTTCGGAAGATTTTGTATCGTAAGGGAGTTTGTAAATTATACGTATTGCACTTCTTTGAATTGATTCAAGTTGTTTAGATCTTGAGTTTGATAGTCGGGTTAAAATAAATGATGAAAAATCGAGAATAGAACGTATTAATGACAAATAAATACATTTCAATGTTGATTTTGATAAGTTCCAAGATTTGTGAGTCAAAATTTTTAAACAATTAAGGCGATTAAAACATTTTTCTTTGATTTTATCAACTTGATTCTTAATCGTTAAATTCTTATCGAAAATGACTCCTAGAAAAGAAGGTTTTGGGCAAAATTCGATTTATTTGTTATACATTTTGAATTTGAATTTTTTGGTTTTGTTTTTTCCGTTAGAGAAGACGATGAGGTTACACTTTTGAGTTGCCATTTTTAGTCTCCATCTGTTAAGCCAATTTTCGAGCTCTTTAAGGTATTTGTTAATAATTTTTTCGATCATTCCTGTTTTTTTGAAGATAAAGTAGGTGCACAGATCGTCAGCAAAAAGAAGAGAATAGAACGTATTTGTTTTTCGTTATGTTTTTATATCATTTATAAATATTAAAAAATAGTAGTGGACTCAAAACTGATCCTTGAGGCACACCAGCTTCAATATTGAATACACTGGATAGATGTTGGTCAACTCGGATTATAAATTGTCGATTGAATAGGAAGTTTTTACACCAAGCGATAATCTCTAATGGGATTGACATTTTTACCATTTTGTATATTAGACCGTTGTGCCATACTTTATCGAATGCTGACGCGATATCGAATAAGATAGCACATATTTTTTTTGACCGGTTAAATGATTCGACGATTTTTTGTGTTAGATGAACGAGATTGTCTTTTGTTTGGCGTTTTTTTCTGAACCCTGATTGTTCCCGATTGTATTAAGAATTCTAATTTTAAGTTTTACATATTAATTTATCAGCTTAATTAAATTTTTAATTGTTTAATTGAAGTTAATTTCAGAAGAAAGAAATATTTGTTTTCTGTTTATAGGTATGTGTTAATTGATATGTATTCTAATTAATAAGGACAGATATTAGGTGATAAGTTGATTCCCGGGACTGTTCTCCATACAAATGATAATGTAAAGATCACGTGGACATAGTGTTACAATAGAGTCACCTTAATAAAAACCGAGACCAACTCCTTCAAAAGTCAAAAAAAGTTGGGACCACTCTGGTCCCGCCCAAAAAATTTACCATTCTTACGTTTTCGTTAATCGAGAACAAGGTTATCAAGTCAGATTTTGCAAATTTAGATAGCGTGAAAGTTTGACCTTTTAAAAATGTAGGTATGAATCATTCCAAAATTATTTGCTCGTTCTTTGCAATAATACATTTTTTTATACTTTTCGTTCAAAAAAATTGAAGCATATTTTCAAGTTAAACATCGAGCATCTTTTTTTTTGCGTAATCATCATCTCATAAAATATTTTTTATGTCTAATTAGCTAACCTTTTCTTTTAATTTTATATTTTGTCAACAGATTTTACGACTTTGTTAAAAGTTTCGTTTTTTTGTCCAAGTAATTTTTATTTGCTGAATTAGATTCAAATTAACTCACCTTTTTTCCAAAAAATTTACGATTTTCACAATAAAAAAATTGGTCTAATCGAAGCTTTTGTAGATACTCTCTCATAATCATAAACTTGATGATATTTTAAAAAAAGATAACACTCTTTTTGTTATCAAACCACTCGTGAGAACTGCTTAACTTTTTTTTTGATTTAAAAAAATGAGATATTGCGAAGTTTTAAATAAAAATAATGGATGGGATATTTAGCGCCTTCGATTCAGCAAAACAAAACGCTATAAAAGGCGATTTCATAGACAAATTACATAGCAAATTTTCTGTTATTTTAATATTTGGAATTATAATTATAATTGGAATACGTCAAAACAATGATGTTGCTATAAAGTACACCATTATGTACTGATTTGATGAAGATACTTTCGATCAAACTTGAATGGAAATGTACGATTCGAAAGCTACTATTATCAAAGGCTCACAAAAATGCTCGTTAATTATTGAGTAAAAAATAAATGGACAAGGTAAAATGGAGACTAGTTATGATGAAAATTGAGGTAGAAAGCAGAAAAAACGAAACAAGGAAGTGGTTAAATTGGAATATGGCGCTGTTTGAGGAATTATGGACTTGACCTAAAAAAAGTCACTGGAATTTTTCAAAATTTTTTTTCAAATTTCAGAAGCGATTTGTATGTTGTTAGGCAAAAACTTTTTGACAGATGACAACACCTGTAAGTAAGTTCTCGGTAGATCCAATAATAATTTTACTTGGTATAACTGTATCCTGTTAACCTCTTTTTGGACATCTATACGAGTATACATAAATATCTATACGAATATACATAAATATCTATGCGAATATAGATTATCTATACGAATATACATATTATCTATACTTTTCAATCAATAGTAGCTGACATGCCGAGTCATATTAAATTTAAAATGTAATCTCAAACCAAATTTTCATATAATTTTAAAAAACAATCAAGTTAAAAATTGAAATGAATTTTCCTCAAAACAACCAACAATTTTACGAGTTTATAAACAACAAAAAACAACTAATCGAGTTTCTTGACACAACCCATCTTATTGATTCAGATTTAAATTGCAAAAGGCTTGAATGCACAGAAAAACCAAACAACTTTTCTCTCGAGTATTTAAATAACCGGATTGTTTTTTAAAATTATATGAAAATTTGGTTTGAGATTACATTTTAAATTTAATATGACTCGGCATGTCAGCTACTATTGATTGTCACTGCATTAAATGCGATAAGTTTAACAATTTGATTTGAGTTCGTATACATCGGATCTATATTCGTATACATCGGATCTATATTCGTATACATCGGATCTATATTCGTATACATCGGATCTATATTCGTATACATGAGATCATATTCGCATAGATGTATTTTTTAAAAAAAACTTTCAAAAAATATGTATATTTATGTATATTCGCATACATAATTTTAAAAAATATCTATGTTTTGCCTGAAAAGTATAGATAATATGTATATTCGTATAGATAATATCTTTATTCGCATAGATAATCTATATTCGCATAGATATTTATGTATATTCGTATAGATATTTATGTATACTCGTATAGATGTCCAAAAAGAGGTTAACAGGATACAGTTATACCTTTTACTTTTCAATTTCTTAAACTTTCTAATTTCGGTGATTTTCTTTTCGACTTTTATCGTTGCCGAGCCCGTGGTAACAGTTTGGTTAAAAGCTATTTAAAATTTTCCAAGACTTCTAAAAACTCCAGACAACATTTAATTATTTCATAGGACTTACCAAGAAAAGACATTTTGTTCTAAATTTTTTATTGTAATTTAAATTTTTTTTTCAATATAACCGTCCCTAAACACGAATCCGATTTGGATACCTATAAATCGGACTTAATTTACGGGTTTTAGGGCAAAATAAAGTTTTTAGCAGTTCAAACATTCAACAATTCAACAATTGAGGTTCCAAGAGAAAAACTCAAATAGAAAGTGCATAACATTGTAAAACATAAAATTCTAAGATATGTTATGCATTCAAAAATTGATTTTAAATTTTCCTTTTAGTCACCCAAAGCTCCTAACCCTTTGTATGAATTTTTTGTTAAATAGCAATAGTCGAAATTATTGAGGAAAATATGTTAAAACTCATAACATTATAGAGGAATATAAAAATTACTCGTTAATATATTTTTTGAAAACTCTATTTGTTTTTTTTTTGGACTTTTTTAAAAACTTTATTTTGCCGAGTTTTAGATGCTAATGATAAGGTAACTAAATAATTCTATTCTAATGCCGGGTCATCTAACGACTGTTACATGAAGAATTTCTATCAAGTAACATACCGTAATCTCATGACCACTACTCTAAGAGTTAAGTCTAAATTTGTGTTTACTCTATAGGGCTTTAATCCCATCGAAACCATGTTATAAATTTTTTTTTATTCTAGAATAATGGTAAATCCCTGTCTTTATACTTAGCGAAAAGACCAAATTTGCCTTTTATTCTAGCGAAATATCCGCTTTTACTCTAAAGAAAATTAAAAAAAATCAAAAAAATTGTGGAGTTAACTTAAAATATTAAAAACAATTAAAATTTAGATTTATTTTAAAATCCGAGTTAATTCTAATAGTATAGTGATGTTTTGATATGAGGATATGATACCACAAATTACGTAAAATAAATCGGTTTATCAGGAAAGAATAAAAAGTCTCGTAAATTTACCTGAAAAACCGAATTTAGCATACTGTACTAAATGTACAATACATATTGGTTTTTCAGGTAACTTTACGAAAATTATTATTTTTTCTTTAAAAACCGATAAATATGGTAAAATACGAATATTTAACTTTTGTGATTTTACGTTATTTTACGTAATTTGTGTTACAAATTCAATAATTTAGGTAAATTTAAGCAAAATCCTCATATCAAAACATCACTATACTATCACTCAGATTTTAAAATAAATCTAAATTTTAATTGTTTTTAATATTTTAAGTTAACTCCACAATTTTTTTGATTTTTTTTAATTTTCTTTAGAGTAAAAGCGGATATTTCGCTAGAATAAAAGGCAAATTTGGTCTTTTCGCTAAGTATAAAGACAGGGATTTACCATTATTCTAGAATAAAAAAAAATTTATAACATGGTTTCGATGGGATTAAAGCCCTATAGAGTAAACACAAATTTAGACTTAACTCTTAGAGTAGTGGTCACGAGATTACGGTATTAGTTACAGTGTACTCTCGGTTTTGTTAAAGGTCTCGATTTTGCTAAAATTTTAACAAAATCGAATCGATTTAACATGGAAAAGGTCTTCGTAAGAAATTTAAAATTCTTTAACGATATCGAATTTTAACAAAATCAGGTTTAACAAAATCGAGAGATGTTAATTAGATAACCGATATTCGGATTCGTGTTGTAAAGAAAGTTCCTTAAAAAAAAATTTTAATTTCTTACCTCAAAATTTTGTTCGAGTTCGTTAGTCTCCAAACTCTTTTTATTATTAAACTCAATCCATAATTCATACAATAAATCCATAAATATAATACTCCCCGCTACATTTTTGACCATGTGCAGCATAAAAACACCATCTGTTCCTAGATACCCATTATAAAATAATTCTATATCATCCTTTAATTTATCATATTTAACTGATCTTCGACCGGTAAAATCGGTCGAAATTTCGCTCTTTCTATTACGAACCATACTCTCACGAATTCTTAAATATTTATGCAAAAATTCTATCTTTTGTGGATATAAGAGTTCTTTAACCCATGCCATTATGTTAAAAAAAGTCACAAAAATTAAAAACACATACCAAAACCAAATCAACACAAACAACTTTTCGATGACTATATTTATTGACAATAGACATTGCACAGTGTTCCAATGGATCTTGTTCAAATTCACATGAATAAAAAAATCACAAAATGTAATTATTGGAAATTGGGTAGTCAGGTCATAAGGATTCTTGTTATTCCATAAATTCTCAAAAAAATCAAAACCATAGGTATAAAATCTAGGACCAAAAATAAAATTCAAAACAACAAATTGTAAGACCACATTTGTTAAATTTAAAAATTTTAACAACATGTAATGAAATGTTAAATTTTTAAGACCTGATATTGGTTTCATAAACGATGTAACTCTATCTTTAGCTTTGAATTTGTTAAAAAGTTTACGTCCAATATTTCGAAATTTCACTTTGGAATCGTCAATTGACTCGTTTATGTGCGATGTACTCGAGTGTTTACTCATTGAACGAGAAAATTTTTTTTCGCTTTCATTATGAAAAATTGAGTTAAAGTTTGTTAAAAATTCAGTTTTAACATCGTCTCCAACGACTAAAGGCTCTTTTTCAGAGTCTTGTAAATTTCGTTTGACCTCTTTCTTTTCTGGTAGTTTCTTAATCGTGGTTAACAGTACATTGGATTTTTCAAGTTGGTCCAATAACTTTTTGGTATAACCAGCCGAGTGTGAGGACATGATCTTCCATAACCAACCAGGCAACATAAACAAAAGAGCCTGAGCGAATAGAATAAATAGAATAAACTGATAGTAATGAATGGTGTATTTAGAATTCTCCGGAAAACGATCAGGATCAGTTACATCAGGATAATAATAAGTATTATTAGTCCAACAATGTTGATGAGCGTATAAGACTTGTTCATCACTGAGATAACTTTGAAGCCAACAATTTATAGCATCACCATCACTTTGACGTATTCCAATTATAATTATAATTCCAAATATTAAAATAACAGAAAATTTGCTATGTAATTTGTCTATGAAATCGCCTTTTATAGCGTTTTGTTTTGCTGAATCGAAGGCGCTAAATATCCCATCCATTATTTTTATTTAAAATTTCGCAATACTTTTTTTTTAAATCAAAAAAAAAGTTTAGCAGTTCTCACGAGTGGTTTGATAACAAAAAGAGTGTTATCTTTTTTAAAATATCATCAAGTTTATGATTATGAGAGAGTATCTACAAAAGCTTCGATTAGACCATTTTTTTTATTGTGAAAATCGTAAATTTTTTGGAAAAAAGGTGAGTTAATTTGAATCTAATTCAGCAAATAAAAATTACATGGACAAAAAAAACGAAACTTTATTGTTTTAGGCAACTACTAAGTTTTAGTATCTTCTCTACAAACTTCATTAAAATTCATTTGCCCAAAATGAGATGAGAACAATACTGAATGGCGATATTGGGTTAAACAGTTTCATCTTTTACAATCACTTAAAACAATAAAAAATTAATTGCTCGTGAATTATTTATAAAAATTAAATGAGTTCTTTTAACAAAGTCGTAAAATCTGTTGACAAAATATAAAATTAAAAGAAAAGGTTAGATAATTAGACATAAAAAATATTTTATGAGATGATGATTACGCAAAAAAAAGATGCTCGATGTTAAACTTGAAAATATGCTTCAATTTTTTTGAACGAAAAGTATAAACAAATGTATTATTGCAAAGAGTCTCTATTTGTACCCAGAAAATTTGACCTTTAACATAAGGTTTCTACAAAAACATTTTTCCACTTTACAGTCGAAAAATACCACATTCTAACTGATTCGGCCTTATCTTTAAAATAAGGTATTAGAATTCTAACTCAATACTTCACCAATCATTATATTTAAAAAAAATTACACGGTACACGTATTAGTACAGTAGAAATTCGCTTATACATAATGAAAAAATTTTGAGATTTATGTTCGAGCGAATTTTATGTAAAATCGAATATGCATAATGAAATTTTTTTTGTCTTATTGAAAAAAAAATTTATATAAAAAAGTTAGTTTTTTGAAGACTTTCCACAATGGACTGTTTGGATTCTCTTCGCGGTGTTTTGGTGTTCAATGAGTAAGTAAGTGTTCTGACAATTTGATAAACAGCCGATACTCCGATGTTGTATTCATAGGCGATTTTCTTCATAATTTCATCTTTAAAACTTAAAACTCAGCATAATTTTAAGTTTTCCATACCGACTTTTAATTAAAAAGATTGCTCAACGATTTTAGCGGCTTTTAAACTTCGATTTTCAAGATTGATGATTTTCTCTTTAGAAGACTATCTGACTCTTATCTTAAGATTTGCTTCATGAAAAGTCTAAGGTTTTCTTATTTCTAAAACTCAAATAAAATTTAAAAATCTAGCTTGGTCCCCTTTCATCAAGAAAAAAAATTTATGTGTTACGATAATTTTAGGTATTCACTTTTTTATGATTTTTTAATCGAGGTTCATAGAAAAACTTAAGACAATTATTTTGTCGTCATACTTTTTCAAGATTATGTTTAAACGAATTTATGTATAATCGAGCTCTGTATAATCGAATTTTTACTGTATTAATTTGACTAAAAAGATAGAAGTTTTTTTATTGTGTCAAGTACTGACTTAAACGAATCTGAAAAATAGTATCAAACGAAGATAGTGCCTCGATTATTTGAACCGTTTGGTAAAATCCAATCATACTAATTAATTGTTTTGTATTTTGTTTTTTTTTAATTGACATTAATTTCCTTAACATTAAAATTTAATTTTAGAAATAACATTACTTTATTATGAAATCAATTTCTTATCTTTTTTTTAACAATAAAATATTTTGAGATCAATTTATTTAAGAATAACTAGAAAACCCACTCAATGGTAAACAAATAAAAAATTTAATTCAAGTTAAAAGCAAAAAATGTATTTCGGAGATTCGAATTTTGTGAACTTTAGAATTTTTGATACGACTCTTATTTGTTAAAATTCCATTTCTTTTTATTTTATCAAAATCACTCTTTGCACAGCTTTTATAACGTTTATAAAAATAGTTAAAATTAGTAAAAAATTTTAACATGCCGAATTCCCTTTATTTATAACTGACGAAAGTTATCAAGCACGTAGAACGATTGAAACTTTATCTAAACATGAATCTAAACCTAAGATGACCTAAGTTAAGCTGAAGGAATTTTGTTCTTCGGTTATGAACTGAGAATTCATTCGAGCTCTAATTGGGGTAAATTCAGAATTTTTTATTAATCCAAAAAAGTTACACGAAAAAATATTGAAGAGAAACAAATAATTTTTTTGTAACTGGGCTTTAGTCTCGATCAGGAATACAGAAACTCTAACTTACTTTTTTTTTAAAGCTTAATTGGTATCAGTTCGAATGATCTTTAATTACATTTTTAGCACTATTTGCTTTAATGAGGGGGTATTATTTTTGCTTTTGGACATTCTGAGGATTGAACATCACTAACTTTGCCAGTTGATGCTTAGGAAAAATATATTTAATAAAATCAAATTAATATTAAATTTTTTTCATGCCTTATTGTGAGCATGTTTTGAGAAATCAACATATAGTAAATTAAGTGTCGAATCTTATTCCATTAGCTCAATCTTCGAAGAAAACTAAATTATAAGCTCGTAAATTTTGCTAAAGTTATCGATTTTTTTGATAAATTTGGGGATTCGAGGATTACCTCTGGCTTCCCAAAATTAATAAAATTCCAGTCCTGATACTTATTTTTCTTTTACCTTTGCTTACCACGACCAAAAGACTATTACCATTACTCATTAGAGACGATCGTTATATATGCTGCATTGACCCTTTCGGTATACTTATTTTAAGTCACCACCACTGGCAACACAAATTGAACTTATTTTTCAATTATTGTTTCCTGGATTTTATTGTTTATTTAATCATTTCAAATTCTTTTGCGCTCTGGTTGATAAACTTTACTACTATACTTTATTTCTATAACTTACTCAAAAAGATACCCAAGATGTTTTTTTAAATATACTGACCTTAAATTTTTCATTCAAATATTGGCTGGTTCCAGTAATTCATATGTGATGCTTGTTCATTTTTTAGATGCACTCGTTTTGATCTATTTTTATTTAATTAGAATTAACCTCCTATTTGGAAAAGAAAAGTACAAAGTAAAGTTAAAGTTAAGCTTTATAAAACTGATGTTTGACGACCAGGAGCAGAGGAATGATGTGTTTTGCTCATAACTCTGAGGATAATTTGGGAACTCGAATTGAATTTTTTTTTTGAAACGACTTAGATTTGAACCTTCGAGCTTCTACATGGGAAACTTCACTCATTTTGATCCAAGAAGTGAACCGAGGTTAAAAATTAAAGAGGATTATTTCTGCTTTTGTTCTTAATAGATTTTTCAAAAAAAAATCGCTTTCTGCTGCTTTAACTTTTGATTTTTTTTACATGAGACTAAGCAATTAGTAAACATCCAGGTTAAAGTATAAAACTTCTGTTATCGAACAATCTAAAACTTTTCGAATCGTGATCCTGATATGAACTTGACCCTTCCTGTTTCAATTCGAAACGCTTAGCTTAAAAGGTTTTAGATTATTTTTCGAGGATCTTTAAACTACTACTTGAACCTCCTCTCTAATATATTTGTGTATCCAAGAAATCTAAAAGTAAATAATCATCGTTCTAACTTTTCGAATGAACGTCATGGTCATTGTAAATTACTTAAATGATGGACTTTACGATTCAATCACTCTCCCAATAGTCTTGGATTATTACCTTCACAGGAATACCTTTTAGCTGTAAGGTTAATTGATTACTGTGTGTTTCGGTTCATTTTATATTTGACGTTTTTGTATTACAAAAAAAAAAACGCTTAGATTATTTTTATTTGTTTTCGATTTTAATTGTTACAAAATAAGATGACCGTGGGAAATTTTTTTTCCTTTTATTTTGAATGTGTGAAAACTAACTTTTTTCACACTTGTGAATTTTAAATAGTAAGATATTTTAACATTAAATTGATTTAACATCAATTTCCAGGAGACCTCTGTCCTTAAAGAATGTAAGACCATTATTAAATCATGTACTATCAATTTCTATTATAGGTGTCGCCTTTACTTTTTTTCCCTTTACTTTACCACAAAAGTAAAGAAAAATGCACTTTTTCCTTTTTTTCCTTTATTTTCTCTTTTATGCGTTTTTATGCTTCACTATATTTTAGTGTTTTTTGGGTAAAAAAACAGTTTTTTGAAAAATAAAGGAAATAAAGGTTATACCTTTACTTTATTGATAAAGGATAAAGGTTGTAAAAGAGCCTTTATTTTTGGTAAAATACGCCTGTCACCTGTTATATTGACATTGGACTTTACGTTATAAAGGACCTTTAGTCATACAAATAAAGGAAAAAATAAAGTCCAATTTATCAATAAAGTAAAGGTTTACCCTTTATTTCCTTTATTTTTCTAAAAACTGATTTTTCACTCAAAAAACACTAAAATATACAGTCAAACCTCGTTAATCCGTATGAAAAAAGCCGCATTAAAATCGTCATACGGATTAAATTATACGATTAAAGGAAGTAGTTTCTTTTGATAGAGACTACAGTTAGCCTATGATTTCTATACGAACTAAAGAGATATACGAATAAAAATGGAAAAGGATTAACGAGGTTTGACTGTAGTCACCTGTAGCATATAAACGCATAAAAGAGAAAATAAAGGAAATAAAGGGTCGAACTTTATAGCATTGTAAAGTTTAGTTCAAAAAGTTCAGTTCAATTTTGATAAAATGATCTTAATCTTTATATGTAACAAACATTGTTACACCATTGGGGGACCTCTGCAAAAAACTCTGCAAACTAATTGCGCATTTATTTAAATAATTTTTAATGGTGTGCATTTTGCAGAGAATATATTGTAGTTGTCGCTCAATTGTGTAACAAAAATAACACTTTGTTACATATGCAGAGCCAGCACATATTCGCTTTCGTATCTTACGAAAGCGACGTTTGTTCGATGGATGCGTCGATTGAGTCCCATTCTTATCGACCTGATCGGGACAAATAAATCTTGGAATCGATCCATCTTGTTCCTTAGTATCACGGCGGCATCTTGCACGTTGGGTACACCGTGGACGAATATATCGTTTGTTTGTTCGGCAATTATCATGAGAAAGATTAGTTGTTAGAGTTTTCTTAGAAAAAATTACAGTAATATTCTGAAAATAATAGTTGTTCTTAATAAAATAATCATGTGACTAAAATTTCGATTTATTAAAAAAGAGTGAATCAAATCATGGATTAAGTTTTTACAATGCAATTTTAAATTTTATATTTACAATAAGTCAAGGTTAAATTTACAAGTACGAGTCACTAAAAAATCAATTAAATTAGAAATTTATACCTGGTTAATAGCCAAATCTGTCAACTGGCTTACGCTGACTTTGACTTTTACAAGTCGGAAGGACTTCCTGTTGAAGTTTCTTACGGAGGTAGGAGTTTGGTTCGTATTCCACTCTTTTTCAGTGGATTCTGACACTGATTGATGTGATTGATTAGTAGCGTTATTAACTGAACTTGTACTTACTGGTGTAGACTCTTCTATGTCTACTGGTTGACAACTAATTGTTTATTTTTCAACCAGGTTTCCATTGCTATTTATTTATTGGCTCCACGACTACTAGTGGCTCGTTTTTTTTCTCGACATCGTCTTATCTTTATTAAAATTAGTTTTCGGTTTTGGATTTGGGCTTAAGACTTCTTGAAAACTGTCTTCTAGGCCTGATGAATAATATTCACCAAAGAGTCGTTTAAGCCGATTATGAGGAACAAGTTTAAGTTTCGATTTTGGTTGATTGAGCCGTTTGATTTTATAATTCACAGGCAGGCAATAGCAACCAAGTTTTTCTCCGTTTTGGGTTTCGGATTGGGTGTTATCACCCATATCCAAATACCAATTTTTTTTGGGTTCACAACAGATCCGATACCCAAAATACTCGGAAAATTCATTTTTTTTCCAAAGCGAGTTTGATAAAATTTACTCTTAAAAGCGTAAAACAAGAGTCTTCAAACACAATAACAACCAAATAACTCGATTTTTATGAGATATCAAGATTTCGGTAATAACCATAATGGTTGATTAATGGTTGATTAATTAGTGGACTATTTTGATTGAGCTATTTTAAGTTCAGCTATTTTAATCTATTCCTATACGAAGCGTAACATACAAATAGGAGAATTAAATAATCAATTACAGTCGAATCGCTTTAATCCGAATTCACTTTAATCCGAACATTTCGAATATTCGAACAAAAATTGAAGGCTCATGGCTTTTTAACGTCCTTTTCAATGTAAAAATATTTTGTTAATCCGAAATTTAATGTTCGGTTAATTTTGATTATCCGAATAAATTTTTGTAACAATCATTAACTGTTAATGTTGTATAACCCTTTTTTTATTCGAATTTCTTTCATAGTCGCAGGAGTTATGAAAAAAAAAAATCTCACACACAAGGCAGGGAGGGGAGGAGTTGTTTTCTTAGTAAATTGAAAAAAAATTATTAACATAAAAAAAATTACATGAAATGGTCAGAAATTAAGGGGTATATGACGAGAAAAAATTGAAATTAAAATTTTTTTTTTGAACTTTGATGAAATCTTAGACCCACGCTTCAAGACCACCATGAGAAATTTTTTTTGGAAAAAAAATTTTTAAATCTTAGTCTACAAAATACGTTAAAATTTTAATATTTTGTTGAAAATAATCGATCTTTACTTTGAAGGAGGGGGGGAGAGGTCCAAAATTTCGGCTCCACTGTATTTTTCTTACTTAGGGAGGGGGATATATCCATGAACTTTTTTTAATATGGACCTTGTGTTAAAAAAATAATCCGAATTTTTTGTTGAAATATTTCGGATTAACGATAATTCGAAGTAGGATGGC
Source organism: Brachionus rubens (assembly GCA_022207745.1). Taxonomy (NCBI): domain Eukaryota; kingdom Metazoa; phylum Rotifera; class Eurotatoria; order Ploima; family Brachionidae; genus Brachionus; species Brachionus rubens. The sequence goes on along the minus strand of JAJVHD010000043.1, from coordinate 635,805 downwards.
TATTTTTCTTCGGATTAAAGCGAGTCGACTGTATCGCTATTATTTTATAAAATCGACTCATTATTTTTTCTGCTATTTTAATTGGTGTTATTTTTGGTTTTCGCTATTTTTCAACTTTACCTGGACGTTTTCACCTTGATAATTTAATTCAGCTATTTTAATTAGTGGACTATTTTGATTGAGCTATTTTAAGTTCAGCTATTTTAATCTATTCCTATACGAAGCGTAACATATAGTTTTCAAACCATACCAAAACTCCTACTAACTTATTAAATCCTCGTGCTTGAGAGCCCTCAAAATTAAAATTAAATGGGACATTTTTCAAAATTTGATCCAAATTTTGTTTTACATTTCCATTTGACTTGATTTTTAAAATTGGTTTAGGTTTATCGATAGTCGATTGTATTAGCTCTTTACAATCATAAGTTTTTAAATGTTTACTTAATATATACTAATCCTTATCTGTCCGGAATATAAAAAATCACGTTAACGTCTGAAATGGGTCAAAAATGACCAGGTTTTGTTTTTTATAATCATTTGATAAAAAAAAGTTAATCACGATTAGTCGCCCTCTCATTTTCTCATCCGGGCTTGGGACCGGCCATGGCATGATTATGACTATGCTACTACCATCCACCTCAGTGACTGTAGGACGTTCATCATAAACATCGCCACTCATCCGAGCAGAAGCTGCGAACTCGACAACTATCTAGACTTAGCTTGGAACCACAAACCAAGCGTATTCTACATCAAGTAGAATACTTATCTTTGTCACTAGGGCTACACCTATTGATAAATGGGTCTGCTGTAAAACAAGTTCTTGTGCCCGTTCCCAGGCTTCCATAAGTTATGATTCTCGAAAGCCTAGAATGTCTATCATTCAACTATTCCAGTCCAATTGCAAGTAGATCAAGAGCCTTGGGAACTATATTTTGTGGACAAATACAAGAAAATTAAAGCGAGCCTTCAGGAATACGGCTGAAAGCTCGGCGATCACCTCATACAGAATCATGCGTGTGATAAGGCTTGGTAGAAGCAAGAGAAATTTTCGTGACCCCGAAGTCGGTTAAACCTGTTTTAAAGTTGTGTACAAAATCTCGACCAAAAAGAAGTTAATTTTGAAATTTTTTGAAAAAAAAATTGAATTCATAAACTTAACAAATTAATTTGCCTAAAATATCTAAATTATAAATAGAACGAAAAAAGATAAACGAAGAACCTTAACCAAATCTTTTTTTTTGTTTCCAAAAAATTTCAATCACATTTACACTCAATTAAAAGAAAAAAATTTTTTGATTTTCAACAAACGAATATTAACAAAATTTCATGTGATATAAAGAGAGAAACGAAAATAAAAAAAAAAAATATTTCAAACTAATTCAACATAATTTATCTCTAGTTTATGTTGTAACTTTAAAAAAAAAAAATTTTTTTTTCTTTTTTCACCTCGAATGCAATCAAGTTTATCAAATGTTACGAGACAAAATCGTACATCGTCGTTTACCGATTCTAAAATGATAAATCCAGAAAAATCGACTCGCTCAAATTCGTTTAATACTCCTCAAAATCAAAGCCAAATAATTTCAACACCTCAATCATTTGTTACAATATCGAATAAAATATTCAACGATTTAACCCAAGCTATACAACTAGTCCAAAAAGCGTATTTAGAAAAAGATGAAACTAATAAAAAAATGACAAATAGTGATTATCAAGTGCACGAGTTGTGTCAACAATTTGACTATGTCTTTTTGTTAGGATTGAAAAATTTTGAAGATGGTTATTGGAAAATAGTGGTCGAGTTTACACATAAAAATGTTTTAGTTGAGTTAAAAAAATTGTTGAATTTGAGTACGAGTACAGGACGTGGACGTGCTTGGATCTATCATGCCCTTAATGATAATTTAATGGAAAGTTATTTGAGATGTTTTTTGGATAATAAAAAATTAGTTTCTAAATTTTATGTACCTGGTGCTTCTTTAGTTTTGGATGAACAGGTAATTTGATTTTAAAAGATATTTTCAATCGACCTTTTTTGATCAATTTCACGCGATTACAGCTTGAGGGAATATTTTTATCCCTTCAATACGTACACCAGCGTCAACTAGAGCTTATTAGCTATCAATTCATATCCTCAACTTAGCAATATCTCTTTTCCAATCATGTGTTCCTAAGTGTTTAAGTATAGCACCATGACATTAGGCTGCAAAAGTCTTCCTCCAAACTTTATATTTCTTTGGATGATACGAATTATATTGAAGATTTAAGGCAAGATATCAAGTAAGTTAAATTACAGACGTATAAACCTGCTTTTAACCCTAAAAAGATGATACTTTAGTATTTCTATCGAGGACAAATCTTTATCGATTTAGTCTAACACACATAATGCTTAGACTCTGGAGTCTCCGATTGTCAAATTATGCAGTAGGAGGATGATTATACCCTTCTCCTTTATTCATCTTGGAGACTTTTCGAACAATTTTTGAAATTTAATGCCTTTTTTTGATCGTTTTTACCCGGATTCGGCTTAAGGGAATATTTTTATCCCTTCAATACGTACACCAGCGTCAACTAGAGCTTATTAGCTATCAATTCATATCCTCAACTTAGCAATATCTCTTTTCCAATCATGTGTTCCTAAGTGTTTAAGCATAGCACCATGACATTAGGCTGCAAAGGTCTTAGGGGTAGAGTTAATTTTTTTTTATCCCAATCAAAAAAATAATTTTCTGGTATTTCCAAGGTCGTAGATTACGAATTTCAAGTCAAAAATGTCAAATTCAAATAGTTTGAAGGACTTAAGGCCCATAGAAAATGAAATCAAATCTTTGCAAACAATATTGTAAACACTCTCGATTTCGCACATTAGTCTTCCGATGGTGGGACTCTTTTAAACTTTCGTTTGTATTAGAAGCCTCTTACAACATTCAGTGTCTTATTTCTTTAGGTCATTGGGTCCCTCGGTTCGGGCTAATGTAATTAAAATACTTGACTTAATTTTTTTTTTGTTATCAAGTCCTTATCGGTGCTAATTACCCTTGTTTCTGGTCTAGAAAATGTCGAATTTAAATTATTCAACGACGTGCCATATCTCGATCATTCATGTTGGCCATCCCATTTGAAAATAAAACGTCAAGTAATCGATCAAATTTTAAACTCACCAACAAATAGTTTAACTCAAAAGATGGCCGATTTAAATAAATCAATGTTCGAAGGCTCTTTAAATTTAAGCATATCACCTCCAATTGAACAAACTCGAAAATCCTCCCGTCCAGCCAATAACGTATCCCTAAGCGAGGACAATAACCCCGTTTTAGTTAGACCAAAACTTTTAAAAATTAAAAAAAAACCTCGTAAACAAGTTTCAATTGAAACAGACAACGATGAAATTTCATCAAGTGATCAAATCGATAATGAAATAGACAAATTGAGACAAGAAAACAGTAAAATGATACAAAAAATAAAAGACGAAAACGTTTTGTCTCGGTCGTATACCCCTAATTCGAATGATTTGGTATTCAAGTCGTTAAATGCAACGAATCAATTTGACACTAAAATACAACGAATTGAAACATTATCGGAAACGATCAAAAATGCGACTGATAACATGGACGAGTGTGTCAAGATCATGAGTGATGTGTATCAAAATTATGAGAATTTTTATCAAAGTCAAGAACATGATTTGTCAACTGAAGTAAATGGGGTATTGATTGAGAGTAAAGTTGATAGTGTTTATGATGATCATGGTGGTAATAAGTCAATTGAGTTGGTTGTCGAGTCAAATGAGATTGAGAGTAATGCCGAAAAAGATAAAGACAATAGTCGACATGTTTTGTTTTATTCGTCATCGTATTCGTCATTAAATACGAATAATACGAATTGTGATGACACTAAAAGTAATTCAAAGTATGACCGAGATCAGTATTCGGTTGACTCGAAAATTGAAAATGAAAATAATTATTTGGATGATACGAATTATATTGAAGATTTAAGGCAAGATATCAAGTAAGTTAAATTACAGACGTATAAAACTGCTTTTAACCCTAAAAAAATAATCGACTCGAATCGACAAAATTTTCAGAACTTGCAAAAATCACTAAGATGAGGAAATTTGGTATTTTTGACCAAAAATTCGTAATCCTCATGCAAGAAAACCTAGAAAACCATATTTCTCTCAACCAAAAGCTTGTTCCGTTAAAAATTCGATTTTAAGCACTGAAAAAGGCACCAATTTGGTCATTTTTTGAAAAATTTTGAAAATCGTTTTATAATAAAGCCATGCATCTTTTCTATGGTTTTCTTGAATGAGAATTACGAATTTATGGTCAAAAATACCAATTTTCCTCATCTTAGTGATTTTTGATTTTTGTGAATTTTTTCGGCCTTTTCTGTACAAAAAGTAAAACGAAAACGAATAAACTAATCCAAACATTTTGTTCAGAATTTTGTCTAGTTTTAGAATCTATAATAAAAATTAGGGGTAATGGGTATTTTGAAGGACGAGATTCGATTTAATTGGAATTTTGCGCATTTTTCCGCTTTTTTCCTAGGATAAAATCACACCATATTTTTTTCCCGCAATATTAAACACATTAACTTGTAGTTTAGAATATGCGCTTTCAGAATATATGCCCATTATATATGATTAATGATCAAAAAGCTGAGATATCGATCAAAAACGTCGACCAACTTACTCTTGTTTTATAAATCTAGAAAATTTTTTTCAAAAAAATTTTTTTTTCGAAAATGTAAAAAATACATTTTTGGGGGTTTTTTGGGGCGCAGATTACGAATCTGATATTGAAATTGAAAATTTTTGATAGCGTGGAAGTTTTGAATTGCCGGAACCTTACAATTTAACTGAAAAATCGCTGTTTTTTTACCGTTTTAACCTGATTCAAATATACGGAATTTTTTTACCAGAATGATTTTGGTCCTGGCATCAATGGTAGCTTTTTAGCTTTCGTTTTGTACCTTCAGGGCAAGAATATCTTTTACCATTCATGAGATCTTGACTGTTTAAATATAGCACTTTTACACTTGGTACCAAAAAGCGCAGGGGTAGGGATAAAATCTTGATTTTTCAACCCCATCAAAAAATTGATTTCATGGGTTTTTTTGGGTCGTAGATTACAGCAATCATGTCGAAAATGACAATTCAGATAGTCTGGAAGTATATTCAATTACCGCAACAACCAAATTTTACATATTCTTTGAAACCCCATTAGTGACTCTTATTAACTCCTGTATCGGATCCGATTACGAGTTTTAAGGGAAAAATTTTTAACACTGAAGGCCATACCTCGCTTGGGCAATTTAACTAAAAAAAAAAATTTTTTTTAAAAGAGTCGATAACAACACAAAATTGTTGCTATCAATCGAAATCCTTCAAAATGGATCAAACGAAGAAATTATAAAATTGTATCAATGTACTCGAGGTCACAGTCAAGGTGAAGTTGAATCAATATATTTACTCATTACAACCTACGGTATCTACATTTTAAAACAAAAAAAATCCCATGATTTACAAAGTGAACAAAACGTACAAAATGCAGTCAAATACGACAAAGAACAATTTTTGAATCACGATCAAATTGATTACATTGAAGTATCATTGAGTGATCAATCAATACATTTTGTTTGTTTTAATAAACGTTTAAACACTTGGGTTACAACAGCGTCTAGAATTTTGACCAAGTAAGACCATATCGAAAATAAATTTTTTTTTTCTCGAAATTTTTTTAAACCTCTTTTTTAAGTAATCTTTTAGAAAATTTACAAACAGCTCGTGTCCTTAATAAACAACTCAAATTCCCAAAAATTTCAATTTTCCATGAAGCCACACAACAAAAATTATCACTTCGAAAGTTTATCTCATCCGAAGAAAGTTTAAGTGTAAGAACTTCATTTGACGTATACCCCATGTTTAATTAAAATTCTTAAAATTAAATTTTTTTTAAGCCACAAGAAATCGATATAAAAGGTTACTCGCTGGTCTATTGGGAAGATCAAGCATCAGCTGTTAATCATTTGATTCATAAAGAAGGAAATCTTTACTTTTATAGTAAACCATTCGGGTCAAATACATCACCTGAATGGAAAAAATCCTACTTCGTTTTAAAGTATTCACTTTTTTCTAAAAAAGATCAATTCATTTTTGTAACTGGTTTGTTTTAGGAATGATGTTTTGACAAAATATAAGACTCCAAATGATAAAAGGCCTACTCAAGTTATCAAATTAGAGTAAGTTGAAATTTTTTTTATTGACTTAAGTCGCCCTCCCTTTTCTCATCCGGGCTTGGGACCGACTATGATTACGACTATGTCACTACCATCCATCCCAATGACTGTGAGACGTTCATCATAAACAGCGCCACTCATCCGAGCCGAAGCTGCAAACTCGACAGCTATCCAGACTTGGAACCACAAACCAAGCGTATTCTACATCAAGTAGAATAAGGTTCGCGTCATGCAAAATGACAGCACTATCTAAATCGACCATTTCCGATATCATATTCGTAATCTACGTATATGAAAACCTAGGAAAACTGCTTTCATTAGAGGGGGTCAAAAAAAAAAAATTTTAGACTGGGGGGTCTTGAATTTAGGGTTCCTTCAAAAACGTTGTTCCAGTTTTTAAGCTTTTTCACTAAAATTTTCAAACAAAAGTCCATATACTTATTCATATTCTAGAAATCATAAAATTCTTCCCAAAGAACATGTTTTTTAAAATATTCGATTTTGGGTGCTTAAAATGGTTCAAAAAAGGTAATTTTTTGGAAAATTGAAAAAAAAATTTTTATCCAAAAATCATGTATGTTTTCTAGGGTTTTCCTACATGAGGATTACGATTTTATGGTCAAAAATATGAAAATTCATCGTCTTAGTGATTTTTGATTTTTTTTATTTTTCTTGGCCTCGATTATTCAAAAAGTAAAAAATAAATTGAAAAAAGTAAAACCACAGTTTTGTTCCAAATTTTGTCTAGTTTCAGATGATTAATAAAAAAAATGGGGGTTTTGGGTCATTCCTTCGAGCAGAATCAAAATAACCGTAAAAAAACACAAAAAATTTCTTTTTTGCACCATAAAGTGTAGCTTAAAGGTACTTATTGATCATAAAAAATGCTTAACCTTGTACAAAAATGTGTTCTCTTTCAGAATATGAATAAGTATATGGACTTTTGTTTGAAAATTTTAGTGAAAAAGCTTAAAAACTGGAACAACGTTTTTGAAGGAACCCTAAATTCAAGACCCCCCAGTCTAAAATTTTTTTTTTTTGACCCCCTCTAATGAAAGCAGTTTTCCTAGGTTTTCATATACGTAGATTACGAATATGATATCGGATATGGTCGATTTAGATAGTGCTGTCATTTTGCATGACGCGAACCTTACTTAACTTTGTCCATGGGCTACACCCAGTGGTGGATCCAGGAATTGATGAGAGGTATGGCGAAAAATATTCTTTATATAGGGGGTGGGGGTTTTGAAGGAGGGGTCAACAGTAATAAAGGTTAAACTTTTAGGTTTAAGGGAAAGATTTTTTGGGTCTTTTTAATTGATCAAGAGAAATTCGTATGGTTTGTAGATATGTTTTTTACCATTAAAGAATTAACCACTGTAACAGTTTTTTCGATAAATTGGGATGATGCTCTTGAAGAATGTAGACTACGGCCTGAACGACAAAAATCACATCTCTTTTCCTTGCCGTTAATGTGCTTGAATCAAGCTTTGCAAAGAAAAGTGCAAATTGGTTCTTTTTCCTGACTTTTGTTCTACTGTGTCAATTATTAAGTCAACATCATATTTATTCTTATTCTTCAGCTTGTAGAGCTGAAAATTTTCTACAAGAATCTATATCATATGATTTGCTTAAAATAATTTTAGTGATTGAAAGTAACTATTTAGTTAATTCAGCCAATTAGAGGGCTACCTAACAAAGACTCCCACTCTGACCAAATTTTTAACCTTTTTGACTCTTGTTTTCTTTACTAATCTAATGCCTCTTAGCATGGGGAATATGCCTATGAACTCAGATTTTGAAAATTCGGTTCATCATGGCTTTAAAAAATTTGGCCGCTTTGAACCCTTTTTTTCAAACCAAAATATCTCGAAAACTAAAAGAGCTGAGAGGTCGAAACCTATTTTTTTGGACAGCTCGAAGTCTCTTCTATCCGATAATCGGGGGTCGGTTGGGGGTCAATACATCAATTGCTGAATGGGTCTGCTGTAAAACAAGTTCTTGCACCCGTTCCCACGCTTCTATACGTTGTGATAGTCAAAGCTTTAAGTCTTGATTCCTATGACTTGTGACCATTTTTTCATCCGGACTTGAGACCGGCATGGTTAACAGTCATTAATTTTTTATCTTTCAAGTGGCGAAGACTTTTCCGGCTGTCGTAAAAACAATAAATCAACCCGTCCAAACACAATTGAATTAATATTTGCCGACTCTCATTTGTACTTATCATCCAAAAATGAAGAAGAAGCAAGTGATTGGTTACAATGTTTTTGCAAAATAATATCTCTAGGCGTAAGTGTTATCCTAACACATTTATAAACCCAATTTTTTTCGATAACATACTAACCTATATTAAACCCATTTTTAATAATCATAAATTAGGACGAAATAAAGGTAATTCTACTCGCTTCTAATCAATGTTTATAATTCAAATTGAGAATATTAATAACAAAATGGGTTAAAAAATTTTAATTTTAGAACTATCAAACGACTGATGTACCAACACTGTCTTGTCTACCATGTTGTTCTGTTATAACAAGTGTTAAAGTATACTTTTGTCATGAGGATCTTATGACAGGATTCTATCGTTTATTGGAATCAATAAAACTACAAGAAATAAATCGAATCTCGTTTGATAATGACAACCCATTCTATTGTATTTTGGTAAGTTTTTTTTTAGGATTTTTGAAAGAGAATTAATGTTTTGGGTTAATGTAGCACGATGATGTAGATAATTCAAAAAATCGTTATTGGTTTGTTTATTTTGTTGATCGTAATGAACGCAATGAATTTATAACATGTTTCAAAGATGCATGGGAAGCTTTATTTCAAGTACAACTTACAATTGAAAAATGTAAAAATAGTGATATGAGAAAGAGGTGTATAAAAGGTGTTAAAATGATTCAAAAATCGTTGGATAATTCAACTGATTTGAGTTTATGAGGATTCTTCTTTTAAAAATAAACCGCTTACGTTTTTGTTAAGACAAAAAAAAAAACAAAACACAATTTTTTTCCATTTATTAATTTTTTTGCCAGAATTTAAACGAACGAAAACTTTAAATTTTATATATTTATTATTAAATGAGAACTTTTTGTTTGTAAAAATAAATTTTTTCTAAAATTTGAAATTAATTCTCTTTGAAAAGATTACTTGACTAATTATTGTGTCATCGTCCATAATTCTCTTCCGAAACGTTCCTGAAGACCTTGGTAAATGCATAAAACAACATATTTATGAAGAATTAAATGTTTTCTATGGTTTATTTGTCTTGTTTTCGAATCTGTATAGAAAGTTAACTAGATACAAAAAAACTGAAAAAAACATGAAATTTTCCGTTTCCGCGGCATTATCTCGGTCAAAAAGGCAACATAAAACCCCTGCACAAATCAGGAAGTAGATTGCTTGTGAGCAATTACCAGCCTGTTTCATTAACATGTATTTTGTGTAAAATTATGGAAAGCTTCATCAAAGACATCATGTTGAAACATCTCATTGATAATCAACTCATCTCAAAAGCCCAGCATGGGTTTTTACCGTTTAAATCGTGCTCCACAAATTTATTAGAGTCGCTTGACATAATCACCAATAGGGTTCCTCCTCGTACAGGTTTTTGGTTTCCGAATCAGTAAGCATCTGTTTCAAATTTGTTTTTTTGTCTTCGAATAAAACCGATTGTTAATATTTAACTTCGTCGAAAAAAATTTCAAAAAATTAAAATTTATTTAGTTGATAGACATGGTGATTAAAAAATTTTCTTTTGTTATAATTTTTGTTTCAGTCGAGACATTTTTTTTTATTCGATTTTTACATAAAATTAGTCGGCTTAACATATTTTTTTCGAGTGATAGATCCGATGATGAAAGCGACCCGATAGAGTTTTTTTCTAAGAACAAGTTAAAATATCCAATTTTACATAAGGTTGTCAGATTTATTTTCTGTGTTACAGCGACTTCAGTACCCAGTGAACAATTGTTTAGCCATGCAGGTAAAAAATATATATTAACAAAATTAAAATAAAAAAATATTTTTCTTATATTGTCTATGTAATGTTGACACAGCATTAATAAACCGGCTAAAACCTTCATATCTAGAAGATCTCACTTTGTTAAAAGATAATATGATGAATGAAAATAAAACCTCATGAGCTCTTAAATTCGATTTTTTTTTTAATTTTTTATTTCGAAAATTTATTAACTTAAAAACTTTTTTTAACTCGCAATCGTTTTTATTTTTTTATTTCCGAATTTATAAAACAAAATTTTTACGAACAAGTTTTTAAAAAAAATAATTTCTATAAATCGGTTAAATTAATTTTTTTTTAGACTTATCTTTTTTAATCGTTAAAAAACAAATAAAAAAATTTTAATCGAAAGCCTATTTTTTTTTTCGAAACCCAATTGTATAAAATTCTTCGATTGTCACATATTCGAGGAGTAACCCTAATTCGTTTGTTGATCAGGATGATAAAATTTTGTATCTTGTTGATTTTTCTGATGGTGTACCGTTTTGGGCTGGTGAGAAACAACTTTCAACCGAGCTTATTGAAGGATATACGATCAAATTAAAATCAAGCACTTCAATTTGTAATATTGACAAAACACTAACTCTTCCATGCGAGAAAAAGACTAGGTCTGTGGGTCAATTACTGGCAAATTACAATTGCGGCATCATATGCGGCTTTAGAGAGCTTTTTGTTTCTGAATCTCCCAAACAAACAGCAAATTTTCTTCTTGATTTGAGTGAAAATTTAGAAAATTTTCCACATTATATAACATACGATAACGGTTGTGTTTTAAGAAGATTTTTAAAGAACGGAAAAAATTTTACCGAGAATACAAATCGTCTCCTAAGATTAAATGAACGAGTTATTATTGTCGACAGATTTCATTTCAAGGGTCATTCAGAAAAAGATAAATATTGCCGAGAACATTGTGATCCAGATCTTCATACAGATATGGAGAAAATAAATACTTCGATTGCTGAAAGCATAAATTTTTGGGTTTCTGGGTTTAAATATATTATGAAACACATGAATCGTGATCGCTTCAAATTTTTTTTATACAAAACTGTGGTTTTAAATTTGGAACAAAACTGTGGTTTTACTTTTTACAATTTATTTTTTACTTTTTGAATAATCGAGGCCAAGAAAAATAAAAAAAATCAAAAATCACTAAGATGATGGATTTTCATATTTTTGACCATAAATTCGTAATCCTCGAGTAAGAATACCCTAGAAATCATTAAATTCTTCACAAAGAACATGTTTTTTAAAATATTCGATTTTGGGTGCTGAAAATGGTTCAAAAAAGGTAATTTTTTGGAAAATTGAAAAAAAAATTTATCCAATAATCATGTATGTTTTCTAGGGTATTCTTACTCGAGGATTACGAATTTATGGTCAAAAATATGAAAATCCATCATCTTAGTGATTTTTGATTTTTTTTATTTTTCTTGGCCTCGATTATTCAAAAAGTAAAAAATAAATTTAAAAAAGTAAAACCACAGTTTTGTTCCAAATTTTGTCTAATTTCAGAAGATTAATAAAAAAATGAAGATTAATAAAATAACCAAATACACCGTTTTGTAGCTGAGATTATGAGCTTTAAGAATATATGTAAACTTATGCAATTTTATAAGTTAGTTGATAAGTATTTAGGCACAACAAAAAATTTTTAGCCTATTTTTGAGGGTGGGGTACCCCAAAAAAATATTTTTGATTCCCCCTAAAAAATGGACTTTCCAAGGTTTTCATATATGCAGATTATGAATTTAAGGTCGAAAATCACATATTAAGATATTGCTGTAGTTTTGACCGGCGCGAACCTTAAATTTTTTAAAACACCCTTTTCTGAGAAAAAAAAGTCATTTAGGCATTATTTTTCGTTCCAAACAAAAATGTAATAATACACCCAAAAACACTCCTGTAACCTACCAGATACACCTAAAATCTGATGCCATTTTCGGATAGCGAATGAAAAGATCTATTAGGAAATGTGGTTAAACCCTTAATAAATCGAAAAAACAGTTAGAAACGTAAAAACAGCAAAATGATACACCCTATGTAAATTGTAAAAATTAAAGTTATGCTTGGAAAAGTAAGGTGATTTTTAGGGTTTTCGACCCTGAGAAACCCTAATATGTGGTCAGATTTTACATAAGTATGTTTGTTTCAAAAATAGGTTTGACAACAAAAAAAGATCACAGCCATATGCAAAGGTGTGTTACTAAATCATTAAAGAGCATATTTTTTGAAAAGTAAAAGGTTGATTATGATATATCACCTGAAAGCTAAGAATCTCTAGTTAATGCTTGTATATTTTTTGAAACGTTATGAAAATTTTTTTCACAGTGAATTTAAGTAAAATATATGAATTCACTGTTTAATTTTCTTATTAATGTCAGCTTTCATTAGTGTTACTCTAAAAAGATATCAAAGGATATCCAAGCATTAACTAGAGTTTCTTAGCTTTCAGATGATATATCATAATCAACCTTTTACCTTTCAAAAAATATGCTCTATTATGATTTAGTAACACACCTTTGCATATGGCTGTGAAAAAGGCTGTCAATCCCAATTAGATGCGATTGAGACTCACGGTAAACTGCGCGGTTTAAAATACAATCCAGACAAAACAGTTTTTATGATATTCAATAAAGCAATAATTAGAACTAAAAAAGATAGAGTCTCATAATTTGGCAGGGTCCATTAACTCTTGAAGGAGTTGAAATAAAAAAAGTAACAAACATGAGATACCTAGGTGTTCAAATAAATAAGACAACCATACCCATCACTGGGAAAAAAGAAAAAGTTTGGCTCTTGGTTCATTGGCAAGGCTAAGAAGCCTTGGTTTACTGAGTGAGCTTATGCATCCCACAATCAAAGGGTATCTGATAAAAGGAGTTGAAAATTTAGCGTTCACCAAAGGATTTAGAAATGAATTGAGTAGGACCGAGGATAACCTAGTCAAAATAATGATCGGAATTTCTACAAGATGTAGAACCACAAGTCTATTTCTAGTCCTAAGCATAAAGACAACTGAAATGTACCTAGAGAACCTAAAAACAGATTCTTTCTTATTTGACTGAAAAATTCCCCCTTTTTACCGTTTTCAACAGAGTTTGACTTGCGCATGGTCGAGTGGTATGATTCGAATCCAATGAACCGAATTTCCGCTGAAGGTTGTGAAGTTTTTTACAATTCACTAATTTCAATTCACATGGTTTTGGATAACTTTTTTTCTAGATGAGATAAAGAAAAAGACTAAAGAAAAACTAGCCCCAAACTTTCCGCGGAGAGATTTTAATGAGATACTCTTGAGATCTTAATGAGAGACTCTTGGAGAGAGCCACATTACGATCTCGATGAGGAGATTATTAATGTTTTTCACATTAGATATGGATCACATTTTTCACAAAGTAACATTCCTGGAAATTCCGTTTACCAAGGAACATCCAAAGGGAGTGTAAGACAAAAATTTGAAATAAAAAAAAAAACTCAAAAAAAACTGATTCAATAAAAAACTGATTTTTTAAAGCTTAAACCTCTCTCAAAAAACCAGCAAAACAAAATTCATTTTTTCTCACTTTGACTCTTAAATAATTTAACATAAAATTTATTTATGAAAAAATTTCTATCGACTCCAAACTAAAGGCATACACGAATAGAAAACAAACTCTTCAAGCTAAAGCTAAACTACAACAAAAATAAAATGCATTCTCTCTTTTAATGAATTAAAATATTTTTTTTTTCGTTTTCTTATAATCAACGCTAACATTATTGATTTTAATTGTTTAGATTTGACAAAGAATGTCTGCACCAAAAACTTCGATTCTCTTCAATCGTATACGTCAAGTAGCTCGTCGCAATAAGAGCACTTATGTCTATGAAGCCGATAAAACATTCGCTCAACGTTGGGTTGAAACTCATGTCAAAAAACAACAAAATTTACAAAAAATGTACGCTGTAAGTAAAACTTCAGAAAACAATTGACCAAAAATTCGGTGAAAATTAATTTTATTTTGTCAAGGCTGATGAAAGCACTCCATTGTGGTGGAAAACAACAGCTGATAAATTCATTACAACTGCTGTATTCGCTGCCACAGTCGCTTCATTTGGTGTTTCAATTGTCAATTTAGTTAAATATTCACAAGGAAAGTTATAAACAACAACAATTATGACTTTACTTTACTTTATTTGACTTAGATTTAACAACAACAACTGACTTTTTTGTAATAAAATCAAACGATATACCTTGAATGATTTTTAGTTTATTTATTTGAAGGGATCTAAAAGAACAAATTTCTTCTAATAAATTTAGATTAATACACAAAAGTTTTCGTCTAATTTTTGTTGAGGTCTTCATTAAATTAACCCCTAAATTTTTCTACTGGAAATTCTTTTAAGATGTCGCCTATATGACGATTAGTCTTGCAGTGTCGACCATGTAAGTAATTTATGACGTTCTTTGATCAATTCTTCATCGCATCCAATACAAAATTTGTATCAAGTCCTTGGCAAAACCATTTTAAATGACTAAAGGACCTTTAATGAAGTAAAGTAAAGTAAGGTTCGCGCGGAGCCAAACGTTCTGAATTTGTAATTTCTGACATCATATATGTAATCTACGACCCCGAAAATCTCAGACAACCAATTTTTTGATGGGGGGTAAAAAATAAAAAATTTTCCCATCAGCTTGCAGCCAAATGTTAATGTGCTTTATTTAAACATTTTAGTAAATATGATTGGAAAAAGCTATAATAGATTTTGAGGTATTGTCTGAAAGCTAAAAAGCTGATATTGACGCTGGAGCCATTATAAATATTAAAAATTTTTTTGCTAAAGCCATACTCGGGTGAAAACGGTAAAATAGGGTTTTTCAATATGAGAATTTTGAATCAAAAAGTCGTAAATCGGTTTAGGGAAAAGTATGGACCCGAGTATGGTTTTAGAGAAAATTTTTTCCACATTGATAATGGCCCCGGAGTC
Source organism: Brachionus rubens (assembly GCA_022207745.1). Classification (NCBI taxonomy): domain Eukaryota; kingdom Metazoa; phylum Rotifera; class Eurotatoria; order Ploima; family Brachionidae; genus Brachionus; species Brachionus rubens. Next base: position 620,576 of record JAJVHD010000043.1, on the reverse strand, counting down.
AATGGTAGCTTTTTAGCTTTCAGACCATACCTCAAATTCATTTATACCTTTTTCCAATCATATTTACTAAAATGTTTAAATAAACCCCATTTGGCTGCAAAAAGCTGTGGGAAAATTTTTGATCAAAAAATTTGTTTTCTGACATTTTCGGGGTCGTAGATTACATATATGATGTCAGAAATTACAAATTCACAACGTTTTGCTCCACGCGAACCTTAAAAAATATAGTTTGATTATCGTTTTTCTATGCTTTTAAGCGACCTATAATCGCATCTTCTAGGGTTAAAATCATGCCAAAACGAATTAAATTTGAGGTTTTTTTGATAAAATTATGGTCTACTTCAAAATCACAAGATTAGAATAGCTCTTCATTGGTCTACAAAATGGCGGTATTAACGAGACACTTGAAAGCAAAGAAATACGGTAAGTTTCCAGGCAAATTTAATACTTTTTTGAACAATAAAGGCTTTTTACCGATCTATCGCTTTTAAAATAACTTTATCAATAAAGTTATTTTTCCAAAAACTGATTTTCCCCTTCTCAAAATTGCTTAATACCATCTCCTGAAACATAAAAACGCATAAAAGGAAAAATAATGAAAATAAAGGAGAAGGGGTGTTTTTCCTATACCTAAGTCATACCCCCCAAAGAAAATTTGTTCATTTGTTTTTAGAAACACGATTGGTTAGATTCTGCTACAACATGAAATTTTGACAGCATTTCTTTAAAAAGACTGTTCCACGGATCGCGTTCGAATCTTGTCGTATTGGGATACCGCTGGCGTTGACCATCACAACGTATAGTAGCCGTGGGTACGGGCGCAAGAACTTGTTTTACAGTAGAACCATTTAGCAATAGGTGTAACCCTAGTGACAAAGTTAAGTATTCTACTTGATGTAGAATACGCTTGGTTTGTGGTTCCAAGCTAAGTCTGAATAGTTGTCGAGTTCGCAGCTTCGGCTCGGATGAATGACGCTGTTTATGATGAACGTCCCACAGTCACTGGGGTGGCATAGTCGTAACCAAGCCTGGATGAAAATTGAGAGGGCGACTAACCGTAAAAAAAATTTCATCAAAAAAATTTTATTTACAATGATTTATTGTTGCTAAAGTTTAAATTAACCAAAAAAAAAAAAGAAATAAAATTAATAACTTTGAGTCAGCAACAGTCAAACTTATAAAATAATAAAACTTATTAAACCAATAATAAATACAAACAGAAGAAGAAAAAAAAACAAATAATTTTTAACAAATAACTACTTTTACAAATGTCTTCTTAAAAACTGAATAAATTCTTCTTTTGTTATAATTTCATGTTCATCTAGAAATCCAATTGCATGTGTCTCTTCTACTTCTTCTTTCCATTTCCATAAGAGACCATTTTCGTAATAGTTTTTTGGATTTGAAAAAAATAGCTGATCATTTGGTAACGAGTAGGAAGATTGATTTGTGTCTGATCTATAATAATATTTTTTACCAGTACTTTTTGATTTTACAATTGACCAAGGCGAGTGTATATTTTTAAACAAACATATCCCTGTTGGATACACGTAAAATTCAGTTGCAAAATTTAATGGTATGTGAATTGCATTTTTTAAATTGTTACTGTATTTGCCTCTTTTTTCGACTAGATTTTCTAAAACATTTGTTTCAATGTCCTCAATATCAAAGAGATCTTTTAAACGAATTGTGTTCAAATCAACACGACTCTTTTTTTGAATTGCTTTAACGAATATTTCAAGTCGTGAATGTCTAAGACAAAAAAAAAATTTAATTGTAGATCCTAATGTCAAGGTGCTTTGCTTAAACACCAAAGTACTCATGATTGGAAAAATCTATTGCCGGTTCCGAGATATGGTCTGAAAGCTAAGAAGCTATAGTTGATGTTAAGATCCTAATTATCATGATTAAAAAATTCCCTGAACCCAAAAAAGGGTAAAAACTACTAAAAAAAGATGGTTACCTTTCTTCAAAGCTTTCAATTTTATTCGAATCAATTAAAGTCATTTCTCCTTCAATGAACAATGCATCAATGACATGAATCGCATTGAACTTTTGTTGTCCTTTATCCTATAAAAGAATAAAATCAGCTTGCTTAAAAAATATTTGATGTGTAAACTTACAAATCCTCTGTATTCGACAACTTTTTCAGCAAGTAAAAGTGTGTCTTTAGGAAGTTCAATATTGTAACCCTCAAGTCGTTTCCATTCACTTTTACGTGTCTTTGACTCTTCACTATTTGATAACGAATCAAGTTCATATTCAAAAACAACATTACGACCACAACCAATGAGTAAGACCAATGTCCCACATGACAGTGTACATTTGTAATCATAAATGCTACTTTTTTTAAAATTTTCGATCAATAGATTTGAAGTAAGTTCTTTTATACGAGCTTGGGCGAATGATTGTAAACCCCATTGTAGTTTAGAACTTCTCAGTTCGTTGTCTAGCTTGTCGAGTGTTTTTTTAAAATCTGGTTGAGGTGGGTTTATTTTTGCACGTTGTCGAATGTATTCGGGTTTTCCTTTGAGTTGATCGAGTTGTTTTGAATCAGCGTAAATCAAACGTGTGTAAGTTGGTAATTTCCAATATTCAAGACAATCGTCAATTAGTTGAGATTGACGTGAGTCGTGCAAATTTCTTAAATTTTAAAGATTTAGTTCAAATTTTACTTTTTATCCTCGACCAAGTCTAGTAAAGAGATGCTTAAGCTAATTCGATGGAACCATAAAGTTCAACTATAGACTATGACCACTCAAATTGTAGAGAATTTTCTCCTCTACAAGCTGATATATTTTGTTCATCGACTTATCAGTATAATAAATGCTACACAACTTGCCAAAGTCTTTACTGTTGAAATGGTTTAAGATTAAGTAGTTGTGAAAGGGGCTTATTTATCAAAAAATTTACAGTCCTAAGATGGATATATCAATAAGTAGCGTATCCTGTCCTCTTAAAAGTAAACTATAAATGATTATTAAAATAATTACTTACAGGGTTTAACTAATGAATTTAAAAAGGTATACTTTTTTTCTGGTTAAAAAAGTATGGTTCGGAAAATCTGTTAGTACAAATTAATTTTAAATTAAAAACCAACTTATTTATAGCTCATTTTAAAGCGGACAAGATATACTACTTACTAGTATATTCAGTTTGGACATGCAAAATTCTTTTTTTGATGAATAACCCTCTTACAAAACTACAATATTAATGTAATTTATTAAAAAATTACTTTGGCAGGTTCTGTAGCATTTGTGATAAAGATAAGTCGATAATATAATATACCAGATTGTAGAGGAGACAATTTTCTACAATTTGAGTGGTCATAGTCTATGGTTAAACTTTATTTTTATACCCTTAAAACCGCTCCGAAAAAGTCTGGGATCGATTTTTTTAATGAGGTCGACCAGGCTCAGTCTGATTACAGGCAACGATTATAACTTACCTATTTGTAGCAAAGGCTTGAACTTTTTTCAAGTTTAAACATTGTATTTTTCCAATACTCTCATTTGAGTTAAAAACATAATTAAAAAAATCATCATCATTTTTAAGTATACTTATAGGCACAATACTCTCAACATCATACGATGAACTTTCATCTCGAAAAGTGTTATTCAATGTCTCATTTACATCAAATAAATAATCACAAACCAAATCTTTAGACTCACGTGCTCCTTCACATATCAAATAACGTTCTGAATTAGCAGGTCGACTTGTAACTGGTTTGTGTATCGATATACGTTCAAAACACAAGTACATCAAATAGACTAGACCAACACTAAACGGTGTAAACAAATCGAATAGTTTGCACACAAAATTACCACCTGTTCTCAACACTGCAAGAGCGCATAGAAATTGACACAAGTAAAGTTGTTTGGATAAAATCTCTTGGATGTTTTCGTTACCTTCGACAGAAAAACCCTTTGAAACAAAAAATTTTAGACTTTGACTCGGGTTTTAAGAATTTTTAAAAGACTTACACCATCGGCCATCATAAAATGAACCCCTACATGATTCGTTTGACTTAGCACAAACTTTTGAAATTCTTTTAAATTTTTTGTTTTAGTCACATCACCGTCTCCGTTTAGACCATTAACACCGTAAAATGGTTCAAAAAATTCCGGTGATCCTGCTAAAAAATCTTCTAATTTAAAGTCATTCTCGGCTTTAAGGGTGAAACCGAATCCTTTAGAACGCCATTTTTTACGCCATAGGACATACTCGGAGAACCCTCCAGGACCGGCACATACATCACAAAAGTACAACGGTTCATTCGGTTCGATCTTTGAGCTCTTTAAACAAAAAAAGGTTAAGAATTTTCAAAGAATTGGTAAAGAAAGATTATTACCCCATCTGGACGTCTTGGGTCAGTGAACATAAAGTCAAAAACACCATCAATATTCGCCATTTTTAAAGCAGCTCTATTTTGAAAATATCTTGAACCAATTCTTTCGAAAGGATTCGCGCGTGATCTTGCATTTCTCATCTCCTTATCCTCTAAATTATCGAATATAGACTTACATTCGAGAACTTGAGCGAGAGTCTCCAATGAACAAAATTGATATTCATCGTCTAGGATACGTTTCTTTTTACCAGTTACTTTCCATCCTTTCATAACATTTAACGATGGTATTTCTTTTTCTAAATTTTCGAGCCAAACAGGAGTTTCAATGTGGGATACAGGGTCTTTTGACTCGTCCCAATAGTCGATTCGTTTGCTAAAATTTTTGTCTTGTCCACCTAGACCTCTGCGGCCCATTTGATTCGATTCTTCTATGGGTGCAGTTATACCTTGTCCATGTCTACCAAGACCAGTACCAGTTTTGTGACCCATTTTAGCCAGTAACTTGGCACCAATGCCCATGTCAACTTTAGGAGGTTCAAAAGTTTGTTGTAAAACATCGTTTGTTCTATTAAATTCAGATGATAAATTTGAAGATTGATTATTAAAATTTCTAACACGTTTTTTGGTCGGTGAGTCTTGGTCATCACTATCACTTAGATTTTCAAAGCCTCGTTTAGAAGACATATTTTTTGTTTGTTGAACAAAATGTGTTGTTTGAAAATAAAATTTTGTGAGAAGAATATTGTTTTTTTTAGAGAGTATCTTTTTTTTATTTATTTATTTTTTTTTAAGAAGATCTAAATTTTGTCTTGAGCATTGAGTTTAAGGATCCAGCTTAAACGTGATAGGGATCTTTTTCAACCTTTTCATCCCTAAATGATTTTTTTATTAAAAAGAGAGGGTCTTCTCACAGGATTTTAGATGAGAATTATTTAAAGCAAAGTTTTAAGAACAAATTCCATCGATCAGAACCTGTGTATTTGAGACCATTATTTGAACTTTAAAAATACACAATTCGGTAAAAATGATCTGCAAATATTTTTCCAAAAATTCCGCGGAATTTCCGCGAATATTTTTTGCGGAATATTAGTACAAAATATTCACACTTGCCGCGATTAATTCAAAGAGTTGAAAATACGATTCTTAGTTTTGATGCCGAATTTATTTTCGCATTCCGTTATCCGATCTTATGTTAAGAAGTTTCAAGGACTGACATTAACAACTGAGATTAAGAAATGACCAGAAAATCAAAATTTTCAACATATCTCTCGGCTTTTAGCAGCTGATGACGAGATGCTTTATATAAACGTTTGAGAACTCATGAAAAGCTACGATATAAGACATACATGGATGAAAACGATACAAAAAACAGTCATAGACTTTCTATACAGATTCTGAAACTAGACAAAATTCTGAACAAAATGTAGGTTTTATTTTTTTCAATTTATTTTTACTTTTGGTTTAATCGAGGCTGAAAAAAAGTCATAAAAATCAAAAATCACTAAGATGATCGATTTTCATATTTTTGACCTTAAATTCGTAATGCTCATATAGGAAAACCTTGAAAATCATAAAAGTCTTAATAAAGAACAAGTTTTTAAAAAAATTCGATGATTGATTTCTGAAAATTGTCCAAAAAGGGTAATTTTTTGAAAAATTGAAAGAATTTTTTGGTTCAAACCTTATGTTTGTATTCTAGGGTTTTCCTGCATGAGGATTACGAATTTAAGGTCAAAAATACCCCTTAAAATTAAGATAGTGTGGTAATTTTGCATTGCGCGAACTTTAAACCGGAATGAATTTTATATATATAATCTCTAGAGAATCTGAAATTCAATTCGCTTTGGCGTGATTTTACCCCTAGAAGATGCGATTTTTAGTCGCTTATAAGCAAGGAAATACGGTATGACTTTTTTTGTCTCGGACTCAAAAACAAATAAATCCACAAAAATCTGCATGTTAAATTTTTTGTATCAATTTTTCTATTTTTTGCTTCTTTGCAAATGGGATAAAATATTCGTGGATTGAAATTTTCAAAAAATGTAAATGCAGCTTTATGCAATATTTTGCAATTTTTGCAGAGTTGCAGACAATTGAAAAATGTCCTAATTATTTGCGCAATTATTAGTAGTAGTAGTAGTAATTAAAAACTGCGACTTGGACATAGTCCAAGCAGAACCCTAGAGGGCTATAGAAGTCGTTTCCGAGTTCGATGCCCTTTGCTGTGGGATCTCAAGTTATACCTTCGACTTTCGCCCCTGGCATTTGGTCCGAAATTCAATCCATTTACCAAGCTCACGTTCTCTAAATTATTAACAATTTTAAAAATTTGAATAAGATCACCTCTATTTCTTCTTGCTTCTAAGTCTGTAAGATACATTTTTGCAAGTCTTTCAGAGTAACTGAGGCTTTTAAGACCCGGTACCATCTTCGTAGCTCTTCTTTGTATCTTTTCGAATTCATTGATGTCCTTCTTCAAATAAGGGCACCAGCCACTAATTGCAAACTCCAAGTGGGGTCTAACTAAAGACTTGTAAAGAAGGGCAACATTGTCCACGCTAGGGAACTTAAACGATCTCTTGATCATGGCCAACATTTGTCCGACTTGGACGTCCCACTTTAGATCACCTTTGATAAAAATACCGAGATCTTTTTCCCATTCAGACTTGTTCAGAATTCGTTTTTCGCCAGCATAGGAACTAATTTCATAGTCAAACCGCGGATTTAATTTAACTAAATTTAGTACTTTCCATATTTCTGCATTTAATACCGTTGACCACTCGTTGGACCATCTACAAATTCGATCAACGCCATCTTGAAGCTGTATGTGGGAAAATAAATTCTTGATAACAGCGATAATTTTTGTGTAATCGGCATAAGCTTCACAATTGTTTTCTAGCATTTCGTTTATATAGATTATGAAAAGCAGAGGACCAAGGACAGAACCCTGTAGTACCCCACTGAACACTGTAAGCCAGATTGAAAAAACCTCTCCTAGCACAACACGTTGAGACCGTCCACTCAAGAAGCAAAAAATAGAGAAATAGAGAAATTGGTTGTCCCCAAACTCCGGAATCGGAACACCGGAAACGGAACAAAAAAAAAACGCGGAACCCGGAACCAAAGACTAAAACACGAGACAAATTTTTAAAAATCCGGAACAAAACAAGGTTAAGTTTTTTTTTGCTAAAACCCGGATCCGAATTTGTAATTTCTAAAACTCGGAACCGGAACAATCTAAAAAACGGAACCGTATTAGTCTAAAACGCGGAATCTAAACTTTTGTAAATAACCTGGAAACGATTCCTTTTAAGTTACTATGTAAGATCTTTATTAATTATTTTTAATGATTCATGATTCATGATCCAAATTATCAAGAATTAATAGTCATACGATTTAAGTAAGGCTTTAAATTGTTTATGAGTTAAAAAATGTCTACCAATCTTGTAAAGATCTTATCTAAGAATCAGTTCCTAGTTTCCAAATCGTTTTTTTTTTAATTCTAAACATATTTAAGAATGATACGTGTGACTAAATAGTGTTTTTAAGTTTTAAAGTGCTTTGTAAATTTAGTTTATGAAACCCATATGAGAAAGATTTCAATAAGTCTGGGTGAGGTACTAACAAAAACTATTTAATTACTTTAGTACCCAATTTCAAAATTAAAATGAACGCGCTCTTTTCTTAACTTTTTTGGTTCCGTGTTTTAGTATGAAGGTGATCCGGTTCCGATTTTTAGCATGTTCCGGTTCCGTTGATTAGGTGATTGTTCCGTTAAAAATTTGTCCCGTGTTTTAGTCTTTGGTTCCGAGTTCCGCGTTTTTTTTTTGTTCCGGTTCCGGTGTTCCGATTCCGGAGTTTGGGGATAACCGAGAAATTGATAAAAAACTTAAACATGCCAAAAAAATAAATCCTAATATGATAGTAATTCTCTTTTAAATAGCGAGTTTTTGCAGAGCTTAGCTTTTTGCAGAACTGATTTTTAATGCTTCAATAAAAACTATAAATATAAAACTAGATTAAGTATGATCAGATGATCATAAACTTCAAGTTGCCAAATAAGTTCATATAATTTTGCAACTTCTCGGATTAGGTAAATTGGACTGAAATTTAAATAGCCTGGTCTCCGCTTTTTTAACTTCGGAAACAAGGTCTGTGGCCTACCAGACTATGGCTATTGACTTGAATCACTACTTCAGAGGAAGAAAAAATAAATGCATTAAAAATGCAATAGTTTTGCTTTTATTTTTCGTTAATTTCAACTCTTGAGAAAAATAAGTCAATTTTTTTTTGTTTTACAAACAAACTTGACATCAACCATGAAGACGTAATTCAAGTAATGATAAAACTGTTTTTAAATTTTTTGTTTTTTTCAATGTTGAAATTTCAAAAAAAAAATAATTTAAACAACAAAAAAAAAATATGCTCACCTAAACTTACAATGAAGAATTTTTTTTTCCAATAATGATCCAAGCTAATGTTACAATGTACGAAACATACAATACAGTGTTTAAAAATCTTGCTAGTTTAATTTTATTTTTTGGTCTTATAATTATAGTCGCTTCTTTGTTAATTTATTTCATTAAAATCCTAATCACATTTTGTAAAAGTAAAATTTTAAAGTATTTTAACCTTTTTTTTTTGTTTCTAAACATTTTTTGTCAAAGAAAAATCTATAGACAACTCACAGAACTCTCAATATCCGATTTACAGTGAAGATGAATTACCTAAATCGTATAGTCAAATTGAAATCAATGATGAACCGCCGCCAAGTTACGAAAATGCTTTAAAACTCAATATTGTTTAATTACGTGTAAATACAACAACAAATAAACTTTGTTTTGAGTTACCTTTATATTTATTAATAATAATTTATCTAAAAATTAGACAAAAGGTTTTTTTTAAATTTTTGGCTGGAACCCTTATTTGGTCTTTGTCAGAACCAGAGCTCTCTTTCAAATACTTGATTTCCAATGGACTCTCCCGAGAATAAAAAAACGCATCACTAAACTCGTTAAAACACATTGTTAAAACAAACTCAAAAAAATGCGTTTAAACGAAACGTTTTCTTGCGTCAATCTGCGTTAGAAAATTCAAACTTAGCAGACAAAAATTAACTGATTTTTTTTTCGTTTAAACGCGTTTTTTGGAAATAGCTTAATTCAAATCTTAAAAGATAACTTTTTAATGTTTTTCTAAGAAAATTGTAAAAAAATTACATGAAAAGGTCAAAAATTGAGGGGGTATATGATGAGAACAAAATTGAAATCAAAATTTTTTTTCAACTTTCATAAATCATAACCTACCGCTCAACACCACAAGGAAAAATTTTTTTTTGGAAAAAAAATAAAAAGCCATTGTTTAATCCCAGATTTTTTTTAACGAAGCGGCAATTCAACTTTTAAATCTTAGAAAACAAAAATTATTCGATACTTTTTTCCAAATCTATTATACAGCAGAAAAGTATACCTCTTTTCACTTAAACAAAGACGAAACAAATTCTTGCTTAATTATTTTAAAAGCCTTATAAAATTAATGTGTTTATCTTTCTAAAAATCTTATAAGTCGGATTGCTTAATGATGAATTCTACACACACTTTCTTGAAAAATTTTGATTAAAATACCTCCTTGGAGGTTAATAGATTTTGAAATTGATTGCTATGAGAAGGACCTTAATATGCTTTGGTTACATTACAAAATATCTCGATTTTCTTTTTAAACATTTTATTTAGTTCTAACGTGTTAAAATAATTATGAAAAGAATTGCCGTTTTTGAGTATAAATTAAACCTAAAAATGATGCAATTTTAAATGTTTAAACGCGTTTCCGAAAACCAGTGTTTACTCGTTTAAGTGCGTTTTTTGGTAACGTTTTTTTATCGTCAAAAAACCCTTAAAAACGCATTTAAAGTTGCGTTAAAACGCATAAAATGTATGTGTTTAAACGCGTTCCTAAACGCGTTAATATTTTCTCGGGCTTGCTCGCTTACCCCGTATCGCTGCTAATGGTGCTCGCTAAAATTTGCCCCTTGATTTGGTTGACTAGGGTTCCACTGTAGGTTTCTACGGGACATCTTCCTGATAAATTTTTAACCCATGTCTTTATTTTATTTTCATTTACAAAATTGTTCAATTTTTGTAAATAAATTTGTGTTGAACGAAGATGTTTTAAGGTTCTTTTAAGATTTAGTGACCCGTTAGTATAAAAGTACTGCACTCCTACCGAACTTTTGGTCAACAGCGAGCCTTAGCGTAGCCGTAGAATACGGTACGCTTTAGTATGTTAAGAACGGAACGCTATGCTTCGGAGGGGATACGCGTCGACACGGAGACTCCTTGCTATGCTACAGGAAAGGGTATGTAACGGTTCGGTACGGCTACGTTTGCCACCAAAAGTTTGGTAGAAGTGCAGTACTATGTTAGGATCGATTTCAGAGCCAAAAGACTATAATAAAATTATTTTTAGACCGATTGGATGTAAATTAACATTTTACTCGTCTCATGAAAACCGTAAAAAATCCGATTAATGGACTTTTTCAATGTTGTAAACATGATTTTCATTTAGGATACCTTAGGTAAGATCCATACCATTTTTCACCATCCCTTGGTTCCGTTGATGACAGTATACTTTTTGTTTGGGTTTTCAAAATTTTTTTTTGTGAGTCCCTACAATTCAAGAGGCTTCATTTGCATGCCCACCCTCAGTCTATTTTGGTTTTGAACTTATTGTAGAGTATTGTTTTGAGATTTAATGACTCATGTAGGGTATCATATAAATATATTTAACATGAAAGAAATATGCTAAGATCAATTTAAGACCCAAAAGAAGATAGTAAAATAATTTTTAGATGGATAGGGTATAAATTTGCATTATACTCGTCTCATGAAAACCGTAAAAATTGTCGATATTTAGACGTTTTCACTCTTGTACCCATGATGTTCATGGAAATACCTCAGTGAAGACCCATACCATACTTCACCATTTTTGATCCCATTGATTTGATGTCAAACTTTTTTTTTGTCCATCCTTTAGGATGAGTTTTTTTTTTCGAGTGGCGCACTTCCTCAATGACGCCAGGTAAAAAACTTCTACTTTCTGGTCTAAAACCCAACACACCGAGGATCTTCACTTGCATGTCCACCCTCAGTCTATTTTGAACTTGTTGTGGAGCATTGTTTTTCCTTTGTGTTTATAATTTAATATTCAACGATTTTGTTGACATTGATTCTAAAATCTGTATGAGCAAAGAAGAGAGATCTTAACTTTTTATCTAGCCGTCGATCTTATACTCCATCGAAAAGATTTCTCGAAAATTCTATCATTAAATAATATTTAAAAAAATGATTCTTATCAATGTAATTCTAACATTTGTTACGAAAAGAGTTTGAAGAGAAGTAAAATCTAGAAAGTTAAAAGTTGGTATAAATAGGAATCAACAGAAACACATAAAAAATTTAAAAATAATAAAAAATGAAGCTGTCTTTATTAAGTTTGATTGTCTGTGTATTAATTTCTGTCAATCAAGTATCAGGTAAAGATCGAAATTTTCTATAACAATTTAAGTGTAAATTAATTTTTGCTCTAAAAGCTGGTGGTATTTGGATGTGTACACAAGTGAACAAACAAGGATGTAGTTATAAACCAGCAATAGGAACACAATGTTATCCAACAAGTGGTCATTTATCAGGCTATGCCGAGAGTCTTGATGGATGCTACATTTATAGTTCAACAAATTGTTTTAATATTCCATTAATAGATAAGAGAGAGTTTGTTGATCAAGCTGGATGGTCAAAATTTCCATTCGAACCTAAATCGTTTAAATGTAATATTGGAAAAAGCTTAAATTTCTAGGTATCCTTTAAAAACAACACCGGGTGTAAATCTTAAAAATTAAATAAATTTTTGATTTTTTTTCGCTTACTTTATTCCTAGCGACCTAAATTTTCTAAAACACCCTTTTCCGAGAAAAAAAAGTCATTTAGGTTTTATATTTTTGTTCCAAAAAAAATTGTCATAATACACCCAAAAACACCCCTCTAGCCTTCCAGATACACCTAAAAACTGATGTCATTTTCGGATAGAGAATGAAAAGATCTATTTGGAAATGTGGTTCTTTTATTATTGATATGTGGTAAAACCCTTAATAAATCAAAAAAACCAGTTGTTCAGTTGAACAATGTCCAGGTGCTGTAAACATTTAAGAACTCATTATTGGAAAAAGATATAATTTATTTGAAGATATTATCTGAAAGTCAAAAAGCTCCCATTAATGTTAGTACCCATACCGAATGGAAGTTTTTTTCCCAATAACCAAAATCGACTGAAAACGGTCAAAAAATGGAATGGAACCTTTTTTTTTCAAAGCAAACTAATTTTCAACACACATTTTCAAACATCATTTATTTTTTTGTCAAATCTTCTCAATGACTAATTAGATTAGATAAAAATTACTCAAAAATAAACATGTGATCAAGTATACTTAAATAAACTTAGAACAAAAAAAATTTTTTTTTTTAAAAATCCTAAACAAAAATGTATTATGAACGTTTAGATTTTTTTCTTTATTTTTTAGTTGCTCTAGTACCTTTAGGATTTTTAACCACTTATCTAATTGCTTTGTACAATGGTCATGTTGAAGCTTTTCTACCTTACATCAGGTATTAAAGTGTTTACCGCAACCTACTGATTATGTAATATATTTGTTTAAGTGATACCGGAACCGAACCACCAGAGAGTTGTATATTCGCTCAAATTCTAGCGTTCGGCGCTCTCCTTCTACTCATCGTTTCGTTCATAAGATATCATCACATAAAATTAATCATAAATAACACATTCAAAAATTCAATTAAAAAATACAATATTCTAGGATTTATATTTGGACTAGCCTCAGCTGTAGGTATAACAATGGTCGGAAGTTTTCAAGTAAGTTTCTGAAAAAAAATTTTTAAACATACCTAACTTTCAAATTTAAACAGGAAACAAATGTTATTGAAGTTCACTTTTTAGGCGCTGGTATAGCGTTTGGAAATCTTTTTCTTTTCTGTTGTATGCAAACTTTTTTGTCAAAAAAATTTTCAAACATTTTACATTCGAGCAAGAAGATCTATTTTTTGAGATTGAAATTATTAGTCTTGAGCTTTATTTTTGGCTTTATGTGTAAGCTCTTGACAAAAATTTGAACTGTAAACTTTTTTTTTTAGTTTCATTTTTTTTAAAGTTTCAATATTCAGTGCCATTTCAAGAAGTAAATTTCATGGGACTAATCAAAGAAAATGGTTACCTTCAGATGGTGTAATTCATTCATTTTTATCTTCTTAAAATCCACAAAAAATTATTTTTTAATATTAAAAGGGTTATACTGAGCATATTATAAGTACTGCAAGTGAATGGTTGCTTACATTTTGTCTATTAGGAATACTTATAAGTTTTTCGTCGGATTATCGACGCATTAAAATAGCTTATCCAAGTGTACACGATCCAATACTTGAACAAGAAACAGTTAATCATAGACAATATCAAACAATTTGAGATTTTTTGTTTTTTAATTCAGCCAACCAAGAATCTACCTGAATTAAAATTTAACTTTTACGACCTTTTTTTTTTGATCCTTGAATAAAAAGGTCTCAATTCTGGGGTTCTACTAAAATACTTACCCTCATTTTTTTACCCCCTATTTACGTGCTAATTTAGTTTTCGATAAATTTTGGCTTGAATTGGAGCCGTTTTGAGGGTGATCAAAATACAATAAGTCAAAGTTATTTTAAACTTGCAAATTCTTGTTCTGCATACCAAAAAACTATTCAGAAAAAAATTGGCAAAATTCAAAATGGCGATCGCCTGTTGACCCGAAAACTGTAATCTACAATTCTCAAAGCCCAACTTTACCATGGTTTTCTTCTGGTAAAAAATGTAAACAATTCTTCTACCCCTAAAATCTCATAGAATTTCAAGAATGTGAAAGACCGGTTAAATAAAATAAAAAATTTCATTTCATTAAAGTTCCCTATCACTACCCTTTATGAACGATTTGACGAAAACGCCCTTATCCAGTTGATCAGACCATCACCAAAATCAAAAAATTTAAGCTTGTCCAAAAGTTTTTTATGTAGAAGACTTTTTCAAAAGCCTTTGCAAAATCAGTGTAAATGCTGTCAACCAGAAACCCTGAGCCAGACATTAGGACTCGTCATTTTTCATAAGACTCAGACTCGAGTCTGAGTCTATGAAAGATTTTCAGAGACTCATGAGTCCGAGTCGGACTCAGAATTGCGACTCAGAGTCCTTAAGACTCGAGTCGAAAATTTGATAAGAATTTTTTTTTATTTTTTTTTGCCTGAACTAATATCCCTATATTCGCCATCCTAACCGGTAAGTAAGCAGGGCGACTAAGACCGTGAAATACTAATAAAAAGATAATGATGGAGGTCTAAATGAAGAAAAGCTAAATAAAAATTTTTTTTTCATAAAGCAGAGAAGGCATTGACCTCTAAAGTTTCTTGATTTAATATTTGATAAATTTTCCAAAACGAATAGCGGGCAAGACTCATGTCTTTTACTATATCCCTGAGACTCGGACTCGAGTCTGAGTCGCTAAATTTTAAAAGACTCAGACTTAGAGTCAGAGTCAATTTTACAATTAGATAAAGACTAGGACTTGAGTCCCTCTCCTAGGACTTGAGTCGTCTCATTTGGGAGTCCCTATCTCTGGTTATAGCAATGGAGATTAGATCTAGAGTCTCCAATAACGTTGGTTGAGCACCACTTTTTAAGAAGGAAGCCATGATGGGATGATGAAATTAAATTGTTCTCAATAAATGTTCCAGCATTGACTCTTTGATTATGCCATCTTTAACTCTGCATAGTTAAAGACATGGGACGATAATTATATGGCGAAAGTCTCGAACCTTCCTTGTGTTAAGGCGTTTTCAACATAATAAGAGTTATTTATAGACTGTCCCCTAGGAACTACATGTACTAAAACAGGTCATGTTGCTTTTATAAAGACACACACAATTGATTTCGGCTTAAATTGGTTGCATTTTACTACAATTTGCGGACTTTGGTCCTTTGTAACCCAGCTCGAATTAGATGATTTGTTCCCATCACATAAACGCCATCTCTGGGACTCTAGAAGGTCTAAATTTTTGCGACAAATCTCAACCCTTTTTTTCTGTTGATTCTCGTTCAATTAATGGGAATGGTCAAATTTGATCAACATTTAAGGAAATAGTCGCTGTAATCTGCCTCCCAATTCGATCAACATCTTTGACTGACTCCACGCCACTCTTGAAACGCTCAATCCATCTTTCGACAGTGCGTTTCGATGGAGCACTATCTCCAATTGATGCCAAAAGTTCGGAATGGATTACTGCTGCTCAAAATATAGCCTTGTGATACTTATTCATTTTTGAAATTTCAAAAAATGTGGGTTTCAAATTATGAACTGAAACATTTGAAATGCATATTCAATATATTCATGAGACCATATATTAGAAAGCTAATAAAATGGAGAACATGGATATGCAAAACTTTTTTCAAAAAAATATACAACAATTGAATTATTGATCAAAACGTCAAAACTTTTAGATACCCCTAAGTTAATTACAAAAATGAACATTTTTAGAACCAAAAACATGTTAGAAGATTTTCAAAAAATGTGTTTAAATGTGTTTATGTTATTGTAATGCTCGAATTCTTAAGGATATTTCTTATCCTAGTCGGTAACATTAAGCTTTTAAATTTCATTCAAAATTTTTAGTCTTTTTATTTGAGCTTAGAAAAATGACTAACAAGATTGAAAGATGATTTAAAAAAAGGGAATTTGTTTCTATCAAAAACTTGTCTGTCACTCAACAATAAAAAATCAATCATTTAAATATCAAAAATTAAAATCATTCTTCTTTTAATTCATTTAATGCCTCTACGTCACACGATTTAGAATTTTCCAGCTTTGTTAGTTTACCACCAGGACAGTTAAACAAGGGTTTATTTTTAGTCATGTTCCAACTCAATCAAGCATATCATAATTTTTTTCTTTCCTAATAATGACTTGGGTTGATTTTTTTATGCAGAAATATTTATGCATTTTTTTTTGCTTTCGTATATATAGCCTTTGTAATCATGTTAAATATTTAATGTTAGTCAAAAACAGTTCATGATGAATGAAACATTATTGACAAGGTATATTTGGGCGCTGTGAAGTTCATTGCAATAAAGCAATAGCATTTGTGTAGAATCAATAAAAATTGTACTAGAGGTGTTATAGCCTTAATAAAACTTGTCTTATCTGAAACAAAATTTTTCTAATCTAAATTAAGCTTTGGCAAAAACTCTGCTAATTAATTACGCAGTTAGTTTAAATCTTTTTTAGTGGTGTGCATTTTTTAGAGAATTTTCACATTTTTTAGATTAGAAAAATTTTGTTTCAGATAAGACAAGTTTTATTAAGGCTATAACACCTATAGAAAAATTTATATAATGATTCTGCACAATTGCTATGAACTACACAGCGCCGATATTTGTTAAAATCAAAATCAATCCTAGAATCATGCGAGAATAATTACCTACTCTTAATAAACAATGATCGATTTTTTCTTTAGAAAATAAATTTGAAAAGACGCTTTGAAAGCAATCATGTGTAAGACAACATGAATTTTTAGTTATACGAATCGTGGATCTTGAAAACGTTCAGTGACTCAAGAGATAAAATATTTTTTTTAAACTTAAAATTTTTTCAATAAGTTGTTTCATTTCAACAAAAAACACTTGAGTCTACTAACAAAAAATGACCACTGATAAATCAAGTGAATTTTATGTAAACTTAATGAATAATTTTTGATTTTTAGAAAAATAAATAATTTAAGAGATGATAATAATTTTAGAAAACGAATGAAAAATAATGTTTACCAATCGTCCATTTTTAGCTCTTATATTTTTGTGTCTTCTAATTCCTGTTGGATTTAGTATTACGTAAGTAGCAACAGCAGTAATTTTTATCCATCTTCATGTTCGATCCACGCATGAAATGATTTTTAATAATATCGGAATTACTTAGGGCATACCAAAAGTTTTGATAATCGGGTATAAAAACGGCAAAAAGATCAACACAGACTAATCTTTATTTATATGTATATTTTATGCATAGTTCCATCCTTTCGATCCACTTTTGAAAGATCTTTAGATACTCATCTTTAGGTATGGCTTTGAGAATTGCCGTTATTTAGCGTACGAGCTACTGTCTGCTACTAAAATCTGATGGAGCAAGGTCTGGCGAGTATGGTGGTTGCGCAATTAAAGTGAAACCTTGTTCTTATGATAAGTTATTACAGCTTGATGAACGTGCGGTTGAGCGTTGTCATGATGAAATTTCAATTTTAGGTACCCAATGGCTTTCTGCTCGTTTTAATTAATCTTACCAAAGGTTTTAAGCAATCATCTATATATGTTTTGTGATCCACACAGCCTTTTCTTTCTCAATTTGTAATCAGACCCGCCCACTTGTTCTAAAAAAGATACAAACACTTGTTTTATCTTCAAATCTCCCCCTTTTTAGTACTGTTCTTGGACTCTCTCCCTTTGCAACCCTGCTTGCATTTGATTGCTTCTGGACAATTAGTCTCCAGTAAAACCATGAATCATCAAATTTAAATTTAGCCAAATTTTCTTGACAAATTCGAACCCTAACTCTACGGTTTTTTTCAGTCAATAAATGGGGTACAAACCGAGATGCTATTTTTCGAAGTTTAAGATGATCGTGGAAAATGCGCTCGATTGTACCTGGACTAAGAAAAGTCTGAGCTTCAATTTCATCAAATGTACAATATGGGTTATCCTCTAAAACATTTCGAACTAGGTCAATATTCGAGTCAACAACTGCCGTTCTCGGCCGGCTAGAGCGTGGAGTATCTTTGGTTCTCTCTATCCCACCACGAAATATTTTCACCCATCGAGCAACTGCTGCATATGAAAGGGCCTTGTCTCCATAAACTTGTTTAAAGCCATTTTGGATCGTAGCTGTATTCGATCCCAATTTTACACTCATCTGAATATAAAACCAAAAATTCAAATTTGCAATTTTTTAAAATTTTTAAAAAGTATGGTCTACTTAGTTCTAAATAAAATTCAGTTAAAATTAAGATATAACCTTGAACGCACAATCCCCCTCCCCAATGCATATTACTACAGAAAGCTTTTACAGTAAATTAAAAACTTTGCCAATGCCAATTTTTTAGAGATTGAATTTTTTTCAGATCTGTTGCTTGATGCCTAAACTTGAATTCCCCCATTGGGGGACTTGCGGGGGATTACGGTGATAGAGATCGAAATTATGCATGTTGATAGGAGTCAGTTTACTTTGATCAAAAAATAATGACAGAATTATCAAAAATTTTGGTATGCCCTATGTAAAATTTTATAATTTTTTATCTCATTGAAAAAACGTTTAAGGATTTTCAGGGCGGTAGATTTCAATTAAAGTTTCGAAAATCAAAAAATTTAGATCTTTATGATAAATTTACATTATTAATTTTAAGCTATCTTGTTTCAGTGTTAACTGGAGACATTCCAGCTAATTTTCCGTACATAAGGTAAGCTATTTTTATAAAAAATAGCCTGTGAAGATTTTAATTTTATTTTTTCAAGTGATACAGGTACACTACCTCCTGGTTCGTGTTTGTTTGGTCAATTTTTAGACATCGGAGCCGGTCTATGTAATTTTTAGAAAATTGTCTTAAAACATACAAAGTAAAAAATTATGTTTTTTTTAAGTGTTCTTCCTTGTTTTAGTTCGTTATTATCAAATTAAAAAATATGTTGAAGATAAAAAAAATAAATGGTTAAAATATTTAAACAAATTGGGTTTCATTTTTGGATGTATATCATGTTTTGGTCTCACTTTAGTTGGAAATTTTCAAGTTACAAATGAAATTATAACTCATACAATTGGTGCTGTACTCTCTTTTGGTGGTCTACTATTCTTCTTATGTTTACACGTTTTTATAAGTAGATATCTAGCCGAAGAGCTTAAACTCAGACGTTGGATTTTTTGGCTAAGAATTTTTTTATGTTCAGTATCAATTATTTTTTTACTTTTGTGTAAGTCTTTTAATAAACGAATGCACCCCTCCGTTTAAAAGAATTTTGTTTTTTTAGTTCTTATTTTCATGTTGATTTCGTTCATAAAGTTCGATGGTAAAGACAGAGTTCAATGGAATAATACAAATAAGGTAATTGGTTTACCACAAATTTATTTTCATTAAGTGTTTCAATTTTTTTTTTTCTAAAGGGTTATGTCGAACACATAATAAGCGCATCAAGTGAATGGGCTTTAGCATTTAGTATAATGTTTATTTTACTTACATTTATAAACGAATATTATTGCATTGAGCTAATAAAACCAGACGTTGTAATAAAAATAGGAGCAGGTAAACTTAAAGCAAATAAAACAAAAAATCTTATTAAACATTATTTTTTTGGTAATTTAAAGCTTCTATTGTGCCAATATAGACTCAAGTGTAGATTATGAAATCAAATTTTGTAACACAATATCTATCAAACGAATGTATTTATTCTCTTGTTTTAATGAATTTTTTTTTCAATAAAAAAAAAGAAGGAAAAATGTATTTTTTAAACATTACGGTTTTATTTTCAAGTAAAATCATAAAACACCCTCCCTCCCTGATTGAATATTTTTATAACTTTATTTTTAAAGTTCTTGCTTCGGTCTGGGCTCAATTATCCAGTAATTTTTACAGACTCATTTTTAATTAATAAATGGACTTGATTTTTTGTTCACAAAGATGTTTGTGGGATACGTTTTAATAGCAGGATTGTTGGTGGTGCTGATTCTGCTCAAAACTCTTGGCCTTGGACTGTAAGTTGAAAATTAGATAAAAATTTCAGTATCTCACCGTGCTTTGATACAAGATGGTTTAAGCTGGTCTCACATATTCCTATTGTTTCGGACAGAATAAAAACAGGAGAAACCTGTAAATTTTTAGCCTCAATGCCCCAAATTTTATTTTGAATCTGATAAAACGAGAGGCCATTGTCTACTAATCTCAAGAATTACTTCACAATTTTGGCATGTTAAATTTTTTTCTCAATTTTCTTTTTTCTATTTTTTGACTCTTGTGCAATCGTTATAAAAAGTGTGCTTTAAAATATTTTAAGTAAAGAAGGGTGCAGCCACATGCAGCAAAATTTGCTGCATCTACTGGAGAGGTCTGCA